>PVKU01006491.1:0-103237 GCA_004027475.1 Anoura caudifer
ATTTGGTAAAGTCTTAGAATGGTTGAGAATAGATATGAAATAAGGAGAAGCTGGTTTCATAATTATCTTTTTTCAGTTCCTGACTCATAGTAGATCACAAAGCACAGCACTAAAAGACAAAGCACAAATCCCAGCTTGTGTGGATAAGGGGAAAGGCCTTCACCTATTGGCAGGTCTCATAGTGCAGGATGGGGCAAAAGCAGGTTTACAGTTCTTTGTATGGAAAACAATACAATAATTAAGAAATAATGATACAAGAATAAACTCTGTGTTTTGCATACTCAAGGCAGCAAACCCACTTTTGCCATGCCCTGTATTTTCCTATCTTTGGAATTTTCAAGGATGCATGTGAACAATGGGGAGAGAGTCAAGCCTACTGCCAATTCACTTTGTCATCTTCCCCGGGTCGCTTTTATTTAAATGATTCTTTTTAAAAACATGGAAATGTTTTGGATGTTTCCTCTATCATATGATTAATCTTAATGGGAAAAATAACTAGTCTGAACTTTCCTTTCATTGGCTTTTTAACCCCTATTACCACTTCCTCATAGACTCTTCTTATTCTCTAGCTACCCAGCTCTTCCTCATTCTTGTACATAGATTTCTACTGGATGCTTCCACTCTGGCAGTCGGCAGTGGGCCTTAATTGATACATCATTAAAACATACTCAGGCACCATCTGTACTAGAGACAGGATAAATTTCAGGCAAAGGAATCAAGCCAGCTTTCCAGATTCCTACACACTCTCGAAGGAGGAAAAGTCATTTTTCTCTGTAGTCTTTCTCCAGGATTGCAGTGATTCTAAATAAGTCAATTGGAATAAAATCTCTGTGATGCTACTTTACCACCTTGTGTTTTCATAGTGGTGGCTGATTAACAGTTTACACTGAACTATTTTACAGTTGCGCATTAGCTCTGAAGCTCTGTTATTATAGATGAACACACCAGGTCATGAGTTGCTCACTTGATTCAGTGTTGGTTCCGTTTGGGTACAATCATTTTGTTCAGCGTTGTTTACTGAGCAGGCCACTGCTAACCCTCCCTGTATTCATTGCTACCTCGAAAAGGGAGCCAGCTCAGTTTCCTGGTTCCAAAAAATAATAACAATTCAGCAAGGTGAAGGTCAAATTACCCCAAACTTCAGATCACCTACATAAACAGTGAAATATGTGGCCAAGAAAGAGAAACTTTTTTGTCTTCCTGTTTCCTGGAGCTAGGAAGATAATTGTTTCCTTGCAAACAAGGACAGATTAAACACACTACATTCTGTCCCTTTGCCATCTGCTTCTTGCTTATTCTATTCTAAGCTTTATGACTTAACTTTATTATCTGGTGGGCTAAGGTAGGCTATGCTGTTGATGTACTCAATTCCTTGAAACTTGGAATGAATGCAAAGTAGCAGGGCTGACCTGAAAGGGGTGAGTCAGAAATCAATTGGCCACTGTACAGTATCACTTAGTATGCTGAATACCTGGAGACACCAGCAAGCTAAGATTTCTCCTGGCGAGATGCACAATAGGAGGGAGGGAGTGACAGGGAACAGCAACAAAAATCTTGTTCTTTTATTCCTCGAAATATCTACATTTGCAAAATATCGCTTCTCTCTGTGTGTCTGCCTACACTGCAAAAAAGACTCAGTTCCAGAGCTTTATGTCTCTAAACTTTTCTTGAACCTTTTGTGGCTTCTAGCCTCCTCCACTATCTATCTTTCTTCTTATTTCCCCAAATATTTTAAAGCATTTCTAACTATTAGCAGAGTACTTCTGATGATTCCTTCTGACCCCCGTTCATTCTGATTTCACCCTCATGTAATCTGACTTCTAGGGTTGAGACTAGAGTGAGGCAAGAAAGGCACTCTTCTTAGATGTAAAATTTAAGGGGACACCAAAAAACTCAGTTACCAAGATAAATAATATTTCAATAGTATCTATTTTAAAAGGGTTTTTTTGTTACACCAAAAAGACTTCCGCCTTTTATTAAATAATGTTTTTAATTTTTCAATTACAATTGACATACAATATTATATTAGTTTCAGGTATATAACCCAGTTATATAACTTATTAAGTGATCACTCCAATGGCCCTAGTACCCATCTGACACCATACAATGGCTACTACAATATTATTAACTATATCCCCCACATAACACTTTACATCCCTGTGACTGTTTTGCAACTACCAATGCTAATTACATGTTGGCTCCAATTTTATTAATTAATTCTTGGTGTAAGACTGTATATAGTCTTGCCAATATTCTTACAAATGTGCCACATTACCAGGTACATTTCAGTACTATATAATTATGATGAGTATAGGTAATAGAGACTGAACTGTTTTAGGGATATATGGAAAAGGGTTGTTTTAGAAGAGACAAGATATTCCTATAGAATGAACCACAGTAACCATTTGCATGAATGAGCTAAAAAGGTAAAAACTGTGGGAAAAGAATAAAAGGGAAAGGCATGGAACTGACATCCAAAGCAATGAGTAGAAAGAAGAAAGCCAAGCAGGGAAATACATACAATATATTTTTAAAAGAATGTTAAGAATGATGCATAATCAATGATGGTCAAACACTTTTTTTTTTTTTTTTTTGGAAAGGTATGGACATTAACAGCAGACTTTGAATTTAACCTGGAGAAAGTTCTTGGTGGTTCTTGGGAGAACACTTCGTTCCTTAGTGAGCAGCTCTACGGTGTTGCAGGTAACAGTAGGGGAAATAGAGGCAGCTGGTAGAAGCATAACAAGTAATCAGTTATCTGCACTTGGAGGTGTCCATTAAGAGGAAAGTTCCCAGGGGGAAATGGTAGGACATCAACCATTCTGTCCTCGCATGCTTCCAGGGATGTGGCCAACAGCCTCTCCTTCTCCGAGCTCCTGTAGTGTATCCATCTGTGACCCTCATTTGGCACTTAGGACCCGCTGGCTTGTATTGTTCCGTGTTTCTTTAGAAGTTGGTCTATTTCCAAAACAGCCCGTGAGCTCTTTACCAACTGCTTTCTATTGTCGGCCACAATGCCTTGCGCGCAATGCTAGTGACGGTAACAGTTGTCTCAGTCCCGATGGGAAAGAGTAATAGAAAGAGCTGTTACTATGACTGTGTAAGGACTTTGTATGTTTTATCCTATTTAATCTTCCTCCCAGGGTAGCTACTTATTATCCCCCGTCATTATTTCCAATTTGAAGGTGAGGATGCTGAGGGAGACGTGGAGTCAACAACTTGTTTCTACTTATACAGCTTGTAGGTGGCAGAGTCGAGTTTCAGATCCAAGGGTTTCAGATCTCAGTGGTCAAGCTTTAGTGAGATGGGTTGGGAACAGGTTACCTCATGTATTTTCTTTCACTGCCATCTACCATTCTAAACAACGAGGATTTTATCAAGTTATTCAGTGTGACAAGTTTTATGTTTATTGCTGGAATCTTAAATTCTCCTGGCTTTAGGATTTGTCAGCAGAGTAAAATGGTTTCTGTCTAAGGAGAGGCTTAAGGTCATGGCGGCTCCAGTGAGGGTAAGATTCTGAAAAGCATTAGATCTCTGATCAAATAAGGTGGCCACTCGTGGAAACAGCACCAGAGGCAGAGGCCAGATAGAGTTGCCAGGAAAAATAAAGAACAGCCAGCTACCTTGGAATTTTACGTGAACAACAACAAATTTTTTTTAGTATAAGTGTGTCTCAAATATTGCCTTGGACATACTTACACTAAAAGGTCTTCATTTTTAAATATAAAATCCAAATTTAACTGCGCATTCTATATTTCTATTTGCTAAATCTGACAACGCTAAGATTATAGCACATTTCTTCCATCTTTGGAGGTGCTGAGGAAGTACAGACCTGAACTATAAACCAGGAAGAAAGGAAGGAAAGGAACTTTTCTGTTATTCTTTTTAAAATCGGGACCACTGCTCAAGTAAACTTGACCAACTAAAAAGGGTTCGAGCTTTTAAGTTTCAATCATATTTATTCACAAAACAGAAAATAGTTTAAAGAAAATACACTCTTAAGTTCTTGTAGTCTCATACACACAACCAAAAAAAAAAAAAAAAAAACCTTAGAAAACAGTGATTTAAATTCCCTTCCATGTGCAATAACTTATTTTATCAACTTCATGGATTCTGCAAGGAAAACACAAGAAATCAGATTCTAGTTATGATGCATAAAATGTGTTCATTCAAAACCCTGGTAAACATTTATCATGGTATTCCCATCTGTCTAGTCTTCTGCAGGAAGCCACTGGGTCTCTGAAGTGAGAAAAAAATCTCTAGAGATCACCAAACCAACTTCCCTTTCCTCTGGGAATGGCTGTTTTTGTCATGGGAAGACTTGTCTACCCATTTGTGGTTCATTCAAAACTCTGCCTACACCTGAATTATGCAGCTAATCATATTTCAGATGTCCCATCTGATCAAATTTCCTCTAAACGTGAAACTTAGGCACCAAATACTAGTTCCCTGACCTCTTCTCAGCTGATTGGAGTCAACATCCAGGCGCCCTGGAGGCACTGGAGTTCAAACACATCTCGCACCTGAAGTTCGGTAAAACTTAGCAGTGTCGCTTCCAAGAGCTTCAGTTCTTGCAGGTTGAGAATTAGGACTCAATTCCTTACTCTCCTCTCCTCGTCGCTAACCTCCCACCCTTCCCACAGCCCTCCTCCACTCCCGGAGTGCAATGTGGGACACATTGTAACCCCATTCTGAAAGCCACGGTGACAATTCCTCCTGGAATATGAGGAGATTCTAGACCAAATGTTCATATATATATTAAAAAAAATTTAAGAGAGCAGATCTGACAATCCATATTTTTATCATTCACTAGAAAGTATCTTCCTTCCTTTCTATTTTTTTAAAACTTAAACCTAAATTATTCACTTCATTTCTGACAGTGACCAACGATTTGATGCCAGTGTTACAAAGGCGTAATTGCATTCCAAAGGTCTCCATTGTGTCAATCTAAGTACCTTGTGATGAGTTATTTTCTCAGTCATAATGTCAATCCTCTGAGTTAATCCCATTGAAAAATAAAATGATTTCCAGCTAATAAAACCAGATTCTAAAAGGAGCACTCTAAGACATAAGACAAATCTCTTTAGAACTAATCAGATGGCTCTATCATATCTGTGGTATGTGAAATCCAATGTCATTCCTTTGGTTAATTACTTTAGAAGAAAAAAGAAAGAACTGGTTTTACACAATTGACAGAAAAAATTGAAATTCTGAAAATAATCACCCAGTTAGGTAAGAAAATACTGTTGGACTGAATTTTTGAAAGCGTTTTTCAATTGTTTGTGATGAATGACAATGATTCTAAAAGTACATGTATGGGAACGTTAACATTTGCTTCTAAAATTTGTTTTGTCATCACAAACTTTTAGTGTTTCAAAATGAAACTTTACTGCTATCTAGGTTAGAGACGATCCAAGTTTTTACTTCAGAAAAATAGCAGTGTGCAGAGGAATTACTTTGTTAGTATTTTACTTTCTGATTGCCAATAATCTACTTAAACATTAACTTGGAGTTCTTTGAGCACTGAAAACTTAAAGACTGCTCCAAGAGGTGGACTAATTAATTCCAAGGTCCACGTGTCTGATAACAGCTCCTGCCCTATAGTAGTTAAAGTAGTCGAGATTCCAGGAATTTCACAGGAATATCTGAGCAAAATACCAGGAAGGTCATGGGTCCCAAGCATGAAGTTTGTCTTTAACATACATGTAGTTTTTATCATATGCTGAATAAATCTGGCATTATTTCCTCCTACAAATTGGCTGTAGGAGGGGACAGAACAATGCACGACTATTTTTGCAGAGGAGGACAGGGCAGGACTTGAGTGTTTGAGCAAGACGGTACTTACTCTCCCTGTTCAGCGGCTAACGACGCTGCTTGTGGATGATTTGGGACTTTTGCTTTGCGTGCCAGCACCTGCTTTGAAGTTATAAATTTCTCATTAACATCTCCACTCGATGGAATGGTGCCAAACTCAATAAAATTAATTATTCTGTATTTCTTTAAAAGGCAAATAGCTGGACACAGTAGAAATTTCTGTAAAATGACATTATTAAACTGTGTGGATTTTTATTGATGTTCTTTTGAAAAAACACAACTAACCAATTACTGTGAATGAACTGTGATAGGTGCCATGGAGAATACCAAACACAAACATGAAACTGAAACAGAAGACTGTGTTAGAATACGAATTCACCAGTCTACACTCACAGATAATGAGGAGTTGATTTTCTTTGGAGCTCTTTTATGTCCTCTGTGTATCTATGAGCGTGTGCATGTTATGCGTCCATTTGAGTGTGTTTGCATATGTTTGCATGTTGTGTGTGTTCCAGCTGGGCCGGAAAGCAGCTGCTTTGGCTATATGCCTCCAGATCAGGTTCCATGAAAGAACAAGCCCCTAGCAGGTACTATTTCTGCCACTTCCCCAAGGACACTTTGCAATGAGATATGTAGGAATTGCTGCGTTGTTGCATTTTCCACACCCCCATATTGCATAATTATACCTAGTGCTGTCACAGGAAATCATGTGGGTAAAAACTCAGGTCGCTGAATTATTCATATATCATTTCTATTAATTTAGTGAAACATATTTGTAAATTACAAATAGTTTCCAAAAGCCTAAAATCATTTAGGCTAATTGGTACAACCTAACTGTGTAATTGATTTTTTAAGTGAATTGGTCCCTAAGTGAGTTTTGACTATTTTATAATAATTGGCTTCTAATAAATAGTATAAATAAATGAGTGGTTAATGCATTTATATACAAAGCAGTTGATAGGTCTTTGGTCCAACTGAGAGACCCAGAATATGGGGGCATACAGTCCAGCAGAATGCTAAGGATTATTTAAGTCAGGGTGTTGTTACTATAGACTGGAGATTTGAGGCTCTAAAGAAAAATGTCCATCTTTCATACTTTGATCACTTAGTTTAATAAATAAAACAGATCATTTGCTTCAGAGTAAGGCTAACTTACTTGTGAATTGTGAGGAATGAGATGTTCCAAATACTTAGGTTCTTAGTGAGACTCACAGCAATGAATGAAAAGGGAGCAGTTTTTCTTACAACAGAAGAACATTCTGTCAGCAGAAGATAATTACAAAAGTCCATTAAATAACGGGTGTGTTGGGGTTGTTTTTCAGTTGATTGGGAAGGATACTCTCTCTTTTCAGAAGAGATATATGATCGCATACAGGAGACCTCATGGTTAATTGCCAAATGTTAATGTTCTGCACTTTGTACTTCTGGCTCAGACCCAGTCTTAGCATCTCAGGATCTGTTAAGTTGTTTCTTCTAAAAGGCAATTGGTACTTGAGAGCCATTCTGATATCCTTTGAGAAAATAGAATTGGCAAGCCAGAAAACATAGAAATACGTAGAACTATTGCATAGCTATTAGAGGTACCTCTGCTGTTTATTCACAAATGTCAAAATGGCATATAGCTTACGCGAACATGTGTTGCTGGTTGGTTTTGTAGCTCCAACTCCTCCTTTCTGTATTATAATGGGTTTCTTTTGGGGGCATTCCCTCTATACCATCGAACACATTTTGATGGTTCTGTCAATCAAAGAAATGCATCCTTCTCCTATCTAAGTGCCCAGTCTGTGACCCAAGTTCTCTCCCTAAAATATAAATGAGCCAAGTGACATAACGAATGTGTTTGAATGTGATTCATTCTTGCCACAATTCCTAAAGAAGGTTGTCATGTAATTCCTATAGTTCCTTGACGCTGCCTGGCTCCTGCCCTTTCCCTGCCATGTTTTCAGCTTCCTCTTTGATCCTAAAACTTGGCATTTGATAAAAAAAAAACACTCAGTTCTTTCCAACATTCTCCCAGATTGAGATACTTCATTCAGCACAGGAAGGAGGAGACAGCAATAAAATCACAGCTTCCTCCTCTGGGAGGTGTTAGTCTTCAAACAGATCAAAGACACTGAAAGACTAGCTCTAAACTGCTAGTGAGTTATTTACTTGGTAAAG
Organism: Anoura caudifer; assembly: GCA_004027475.1. Lineage (NCBI taxonomy): Eukaryota > Metazoa > Chordata > Mammalia > Chiroptera > Phyllostomidae > Anoura > Anoura caudifer. The sequence continues at coordinate 7,975 of PVKU01006491.1, forward strand.
AGGGAACCCAGGTCATCACATGCACCATGAACAGGGTCCTCTCAGACAAGACAAGACCAAGATGAGCCCAGGTACCATCATGAGAAAAGAAACCAGACTCGGGTTCAGACATGGCAGAGGCAGAAGCTGCTGCTGGAAGCAGTGTCGTGAGGCTCATCTGGGGACACAGACCTGGCGTTCACACTGCTGCGGCTTCATATAATTCTTTGTGGCTTTTCAAAACATTTTTTAATATTAAGAGCTCTGCTTTCACAAGTTACCTTAAATCTAAACATAAGTTCTTCGAACCACCTCTGAAAAATTGGTTTGCTTATCTACGAAAAGAAAACAGCTCTTGCCTTTGAAATTAAGAGGAAAGAAACAACTAAAAATATCTTTTAAGTTTAGCTTGGGTTTTGAATTATTTTCCCATTTAGAAATTGTCTCATTAGCTCAGTCAATAAGGAATGGCATTAGAATTTTGCTGTTATTCACATAATGTAAAAACCATGGGCAGTCATTGTTAAAGACAGTGACTCAAACAGAGAAGTATGCAACGGCCCATCCTCGGAGCCTTGTGGAGTCGGGCAAGCAACGCAGACCAGATAGAGGCCGTGCCAGGGTTGATGGCATCTGTGCCAGAGGCTCTAGCTCATCCACAGCTGTAGCAAGAAAGCAAATTCATAAACTGCATACATAAAGGAAATGGTCAACAAATGGTCTCTACTTCCACACTGAAGATTTAGGCTTCCAGTGTTCATAAGGTGAGAAGTATAATTCAGATGTAGAAAAAATTCCTGATGTATGCATTCTCAAGAAAGATCATTTAACTTTTTTTTTCTGAAAGCTACCTTTTATTTTTCAAATCATATTTAAGCTCCTAGATGGACAAGACTAGCCATATCTATCATTGGAAAGCAGTCTGTAGAGAGCATGGACTTCTGAGCCTTAGAAACATGGGTTCAAGTTCAGACTCTGTTTCTTGCAGCTGTTTGGCTTTGGCCAAGTCTTAATTACTCTGACCCTCTGGCTTTTCATTTGTAGATGAGCAAGTAATTCCTTGTACTCTGGGTTCTCAATTCATGCTCACCATCATTTTCTTAGTAGTCAGGACCTACACCATGTTCTGTGTAGGTAAGACCTCAAATTACATTTATTGAATTCATTCTTAAGCAGTTGCCACAAATTCAAATCAAAATTCATTCCCGTGTATCAGCCTTTTTGTTTGTTTGCTTGTTTGCTGCAAGGACATGAAGTATTCCCCTTTGATTTCCAGGCTGAGCTGATTAATCCCTTTCCCACCTTGTTCAACTTCATTTTTTTCTAAAGAATATCCATTTCCATGCTCAGGGATGTAGTGTTTGCCCAACCTTTGTGCAGAAACATCCAATGAATGCACAGGGATGAAAAGCACCTCAAAAAAATCTTCAATTTGGCAAGTAATCTATGAGCTGACCTGGAGCAAAGCACTCTAATCAGTAGGCATGATGGTTCTTATGTGGCCAACTAGATGAATCCCCTCCTACTAGGTCTTGTAGAAGATGGAGAAACTGACCAATCAGCAAGGCTGGAGAATGGGCAAAGCAAGGAGAAAGGCTGATGATTGATGCATTGTTAGAATGAGATACTATGCAAATCTTCAGAATTTCCTGAGCTCCAGGTGGTCTTTTACTTCTAATTCTCATCACACTTATCCTTAAAATAAGTATCCTTTTCCTTACAGTAGCTTATGTGAATCTCAGATCCTGCCAACCAAAAAAAATAATAAAACCTAATTAACTGATTTGGCACAACTTTCACCCTAAGTATATCCCAATGCTTGGCAACTTGCCAAGGCTACAATAGGAAGACACCTGTAAGGATGTGCTACAAATCTGGGATCACTCTGACTGAGATACACCTGCTCTTCATCTGATTGCACTACTCCATATGTATGTGTCCCCCATGAAACATTCTTTGGGGCATATCCTAGCTCTCCAGCATGAATAATTTTAAGTAAGTAAAAGCAATCACCCAGCCTTCATGCTATTTTAAAAAGCATCCTGTTTCAGAGAAGAAATAAATACAATCAGGCAGAACCTGCGCATGGTACACATCCTGTGTAAACAATTATTTCTCCATAATGTTCTCATCGCCCACCAGGAAGTGTCTATGCTCCATGAAACTTCTTAATCCTAGAGAAGTTTAGGAAGTTCACTCTATGGGGTTTACACTGCTTTCGGCTCCCAGCATGTTCTTGTTTCACTTGACTAATTTTTTGTGCTCTACTGAACCCCCCTGTGGGGCAGAGAGCAGTATTATGTGTCTGGCAAGGAAAGAAAAGGATACACACACACACACACACACACACACACACACACACACACACACACACACGACTGAATCCTATTGACTAAATGCTACCTGAACTATTAAAGGAGGACAGCAAGTGTTGAAATGCATTACTTATATGCCAGGCAGCAATCAACTAACATTTTGCTTTATAGCATTGATCAGAGCTTTACTAGACTACACTTAGGGAAATTACCGTTTGTGTTTATTTACGGGGAGTGAAAGTAAGATGGTTTATCAGCACTCTAAGTCAGAGACTGCCAGTGGAAAGCACCGAGGTGACCGTGTATCCTAAAATAATCTCAAAACACTGCAACTGGCAAAAGCCTTCTTGATCACCAGGAAAAAAATGGTTGCACCAGATGTCTTTACCTCCTGGGTATGTGTTTAGAGAGTTTACAGGGAGCGGCACACTCAATCGGTACCACGCAAAGAGAGCTCCTGTGTTGGCAAAGTGCTACTGCAGCTCACTCGTCCTCCTCTCCTGGGACAGCATTAGGCCCAAGGAGGAGAGGTTCAACAGTTCCTACTCTTCCCTGTTTCCAAACATGAGGTTATTGTTTCTTGTCTTCATGCTTTCTACTACTGTGTGTCAAAATATTATCTGTCTGTGCAAGTCTCCATTCAAACCCTCCAAACAGCAATATTAACCAAGTCTGAGTTGGCTGTTTGCAGTTCTCTCTTGCCTTAGAAACTCGAGGGAAACGACCCTGTGGGGAAGGGTAGAGCAAGCAATGTGACGGTGACGGTGGTCACATGGTGCAAATGGTGACATGTGAGCAGACCCAGTATCTTCCATTCCCACCAAGGTACAAATAAGCAACAGCTCTTCAGTCCCAGAATTCAATGTCATTCTCCAAGTGCAGAGAGGTCATTTTAAAATCCCAGGTTGAATAAATTTACCATACGACCCAACAGTTCCATTCCTAGGAAGCCCCACAAACACAGGTTCAAATTTTCATCAGCTGGTGAACAGAAAAACATCATGTGCTTTACATGATGGAATACTATTCATCCACAGAGGTATGAAATACTGGTAGGTGTTACAACATGCATAAACATCAACAATAATGTGCTAAATGAAAGAAGCCAGACATAAAAGACAGCGTATTGCATGTCTCCATTATATTAAAGGTCCAGAAAAGACAAGCTGGGGGTGGGAAAAGGGATTGACTGCAAGCAGACATGTGGAATCTTTCAAAGGTGGTAGAAATATGCTCTAAAATTGAATTGTGGCAACGGTTGTACAACTCTGTAAATTTATTAAAGACCACTGAACTGTGCAGTTAAAATGATTGAATTTTATAGTATATAATATATACTCTAATAAAACTATGAAAGAAAAATAATCCAAGGTTGGTCATTCAGCTTGAGTAAGGTGGGGGATTTAGGAGACACCACACTGAAAGTTTCTCGTGTTCCTAGAAACCACGACCCCCTTCTTGCCATCTGTGCGTTTTTCTCTCAGCCATCCCAAATGAGTGGCCAGCAGGCATTCATTTACCTAAATTGTATTCTCTGAGGTCTCTTTCTTTGCCTGCCAAATGTTAAAGAATTTCAGGTGGAAAGAGTTGGGGAGAAGAAATGATCACCTTGACGTTCTCATTTTTTTAAAAAAATTGCCACAGTGAGGCAGTAGCCAAAACGTGAACATGGTATCCAAGACTGCTCTCCTCTATGACTTTGTATTTTCAGTACGAAAAGTATTTGTGCAGTCATTTCTATAATCCTGGCTGGTATCCCACAAAAGCATAAAATATGTGTAGGAGACGACTGTGTTTGTGACTATTATTAAGAGGAGGAACATGGTAATTCAGTAGACATAGGAAAGTCCACTGGGAAGAAAACTCTTCCTCGCGCCTCCGGGGGCCCCTGACCCACATCAGCCATGGTGTGTAGCTCAAGTGCACATGTTTACAGCTTGGTGAACATCAAAAACATTCATTTTATTAGGTAGTTGCATAATAGCCTTTTATTTTTGATTATTTATGCATTAGCAGCATGCAATGGAGATGTGCTATGTAAGAAAGTTATTATTTGCTAATTTGCTGCTTTTAAAATACATGGCACACTATCTATTATGTATCATGCATTACAATTACAACAACAGTTTAATTAATCACCAGCACCCTGTTTTGTACCAATCGACAACAGAATTCTGGGTAATGGTGTTGTTTACCATTTAGCAAGTAGCAACATTTCACTCTGTTTCACTACATTAAACTGCTCAAATAAAGCAAACGGATATTGAAAAGAGTTGGCCATCTGCCTTTATTTTCCTTTACTTTTGTTTAAAAAAAAAAAACTCTGAAAAGAGAAGAAAGAACACATCCATGAAACTGATAGTGACAAAAAGCACTTTTTTTTTCCTTTATCAGGTCAGAATCTCATCTAAATGCAGTTCTGATGAATAGACTTAAAAATAAGAAAGGAACCTGCTTTGTGGATTTGGAGTGGGTCTCAAGACCAGCCGTGAAGCCTAATGATTATTTAACGGTGCTGCTCTCGGAGACTAGATTCTGTGAGCCTCCTTTCCTTGCCCCCCCCCCTTCAGAGTTTGATGAATAGGTCTTGTGACAGCCATTTAGGAATAAACAAGAATTCATCAGTCTGCATAAGAAGAAGCCAGTTTATAGATTAAGTTTCCTGAGGTAATTCATGAGGTCAGCCCCATTTAGATGGAGACTATTAAGGCTTGGCTCTCAAGAGTGGCCGTACAGGGGAGTCACTCCAAATGGACCCCGCTTACACAAAGCCCCCTTTCAGGGAGCAGACTGCCATTTTTATGACCCTTCTGCTAGGACGCACATCAACTTGTCACTGTGCAGATCTGCTAGGGCAAGACCTCATCACTCCATTAAAGAGCTCTGTGACCTATTGATTTGAAGTATTTAAAGCAGGGGTGAAGTTCAAAGCAATTTCTTTTCCATACTGTTACTCAGTCTCTCTGTGTCTTGGCTCTAAAACATCTGCTGTCAGTTCCTTTCTGTTGTCCGATTCTGGAATCTGTCACTGGAGAACAGAGTAGTTTTATTTAAAATAAATTGGATTCCTTTTCAGTTTTCAGCATTTCACATTGTGATCAATGGTGTATGCTCCTTCATCTGCGGGGAGACTTCACTGCAAGTGTGTCCTTTTATGTCTCTTTAGAGCGAGACTGGAGCAGCATTAGCCTCTGAGGTTTTATAATAGAATCAAGTCTTAGAAGTAAGTAGCAGCCACTGGCTCCTCTAATTGGCCAATCAACAAAAATAACAACCTTTGATTTAAAAAATATATATAGCGAGAAGGAAAGAAAAAAAAAATCTCCAACTGTGGCTCCAGGACCCAAATGCTAACAGCATCTGTTTTTACTTTTATTTGCTCCAGGAAATGAAAACAGAGTAAATAACTCAGTTATTTTTAAATGTCAGCAGGTAAGGCAAAACTGGGAGCCAGTTTTGAGAGGTGCCTTGTGCAACGATGCAGGCTGCCATACCTGTTTGGTGGAAAGGCAGGAACTAGATATATTTGCAACAGTCGATACATCAGGCGTTGTCCGTGCATGACCGCAGTGATAGAAGGGAACTAGCAATGGCTCCAACTGGCTTGGTTGGGAGGCTGCGCCAGCGTTTTGTAAGAGCCTGTGCTCAGCCGCGGTGATGATACCCGGAAATTTGTGTGAAATACCAAACCTGAGTGAGAACATTATATTTAAACAACACAAGAAAATAATTTTTAAAAAATAATTCTTTTAAAATCATGGACAAAGAAAACAATACAAATTTCAGGATTGGTACTCAGTTTCACATGGTTACCAGTAAGTCCAAACAAGTAATTCATCCTTCTGGTACTTCATGTCTAGACCAAGGGAACAAACACAAAACACTTCACTCTTCCTAAGAATCTCTGTTACATGTATCTTCTATTATTCCTTAGGCCTCAGTGCGGACAGCATCTCGCTAACAGGAAACATTCTCGCAGAGTCGGCTCCCACCTCTCTTAAGATTACTCTCTTAAGATTCTCCCATGCGTCTCTGACAGCCCTCCTTGGCTCCGATCAGAGCTGTGGTCAGTGCCCAAGTCTGCGAGCTGCTCCCCTCCCCTCCAGCACAGCCTGTTTAAATAATAACTCCGATTACAATCTTCCTTTCAAATTCAGCCTTCTCTCCTATCCACAGTGTTTAGCACTTCCCAGTCCCGTAACTCCTTCCCCTTATGCTCGCTGTTGTCTAGTCCTCAAGAGCTACCCATGGAATGTCTCCAAGCCCCACACCTTCTCCAGAGCCTGAAGAGCTACATCATCTCGACCCAGATCGTCAGTACCTTTCACAAGCAGTTGCTTCCAGATTGGGTCGTCTGACCTTAGCTCATTTTCACTCCAGGTTAATTCTCCGAAACCAAGCTTTGATCAAGCCACTACACTTTACAAACCTTCAGTTATTCCATAGAACCTAAGAATTACATATTCATATTTGCTGTGCCTAATGCACACCCATGTTTTTGGCCCAAACTTTCAGGAAAAAAAACTTTTGTTTTAATTTTTTAATTCAATATTTTATTTATAAATAAAACTGATTATTGTATTCCAGGATATTATTTTGCATACAGGTATCATTATTGCTTTCTAGAGTTTCACTTTTAATGCATCAGCATAAGTAAAAGAATTAAAAACTTTTATATAGATATGGAATTAGCACTACCCATGTATAATGTGCATCCTTATTTTTCCCTCAAAAATTTGGGCAAAAAGTATGCATGATATACAGCAAAATATGGTAAAATCCAATCCAGCCTGACATTCAGAGGCCTCCTGATTTCAGCTCCTTATTCTGCTCTCCTTTGCCCTTGCTAAGCTCCAGTCTAATGGAGCCATTGGCCATCCTGATCTTCATGTCTTCTACACGCTCTACACCCCATTCATTCTGAAGGCTTCAGAGATCATCTACATGCTGAAGACTTCTGCCTTCAGCACTATCTACTCTCCTGAACTCTAGCCCTGCGGAAGCAATTGCCTATTGGAATCACCTCCCAGATGTGTTTTGGGCAATTAGAACTAGACAAAGCTTCAAGTTACCTCATCATCAATGATCTCAGATAGTTTCCTCTTAATGAATAGCAACACCATTCACCACCTTGCTTGAACCGTACCTCCAACATCAAATCAATCACTGACTTCTCATTTCTGCCAGGGTCTTCATACCGCTCATCTCTGCTGCCTCCACTCTGGTCAGGCACTCTCCCAGCTCAGCTTTGAAACATCCTGACCCAGAACTCAATCCAAGATTCATCATTTTGCTTCCCTAGAGAGAATGGATGATTCTCCTTTTTGAGACCCTACTGTTCATTTCACACATTTATGTTATTTTACATATCACTGTTTTGTATTTATTTGTAGGAACTACCTCATATAGAAGCACTGAAAAAATGCTTGTTAAATCAATCAATGAACGATCAATGCTAGCAGGAGGAAGCAGAACCAACTTTTCCCTTTTCTAGTTTGGATGGTGCAGAATTAATGCCTTAGTTAGTTAATACAAGCTAAAAAATAAAGATTGATAGTGTTTACCACAAGATTTAGCTCATTTCAGTTTTAATACAATTTGCTAAGAATACTGATATGTTTAAGCCTATAGAAAACAGCTTAGTTATATTCTAACTTTCCCTGTTTGCAAACATTCTTGTGTTTTACCTATGGGTTACCGTGACATGAGTATGAAAATTGCATCATTTATTCAATGGTAGTTTTTTAATAAACTAGTTGTGCCTCAGCTGATGCAATATGTTGAGGTCTTGTCAATTAGAATGTAACACAGGCTTCAAAAAAAACCACAACTCTGAATGTCTATCCTTTCCAGCTGTTTCATTTTTATATTTTCCATCACAGATATTATGCTATAATCGGTCTGAGGTCAATAGCAAGTACATCCGTTCAGGTCTCACTGAAAATTTTCAATAAAGATAGCACAAAAGATTTTAAGAAGATAATAGTTTCAGTTCAGATTCTCTCAGAGAGTAAGTAATAGATGATATTTGACATCACTTCTCATACTTTAAATTTGGAAGAGGAAAGGGGAAAAAAATGTGTGGATGTCAATAGACTCAGATCGTTACGAGTCGGTATCATCTTGAGTGTGTAATGTTGAGTATGTTGGAATTTACCGCATGTGTTCACAGAGTGCATTTCCAAAGTGAACTGGAATAGGATGGATCAACTCTTCTCTATTCAATGAAAAGTAAAATGAGAAAAAAAATTCTACCTACAAAACACTGGTGATTTCATAATTAAGCACCTATTCTATGAAAATCTAAATCTTAAGTACGTCCAACTTCTAACCCATTCTCTTTGATAATCTAATATCTAACAAATTCTAAACTAGGTAGAAATAACCTTATTTATTTTTTCAAAAAAAAATGATTTGGATCTCAGAGCAGACACTGAAGAAAGTTCAAGTAAAATTATGGATATGTCTTTTAGCTCTTATTTTCTGTGTATGTACGTATAACAAGACATTGAAGCAAAATCAAATAATAGAGCCTTTCTCTTCTCCAAAGATAAAGGACACAATGACTTAGGTAAAAAAGAGTTGTATTTCTTGGTAAATCTCCCACATACCATATTTTAAATTCTGTTGTTCTATATGCTGATCTTTCATTAAAATCCTATATATTTTTCTATAGAAAATCATATCCAGGTACTCATTTTTTACAAGTGCATATGACTTATAATTCTGTATATTGAGCGCCTCTGTTATCACAAAAAGACTTTGTTAAGATATTTAGCAAAATCACAACTAAAAACTTTGTTCCATTACTGAGAATAAGTGATTTAAATATTAATAGATTTAACCTAATTTTGTCTTTGACATTGTTAGTGAATCCTCAAGAAAGAAAAATATTTATCCATTACCTTTTTACTAGTAAAATTCAAACATATAAGAATAAATCTTAGGTATTTTTTCTTTTAAAAAAAGAATACTGGAGAACTGACATGAAAGAACAATTCAGAAATTATGAAGCATCCTTCCATTTACATTTCAATTAAAGATGCTGTTGATTTACTTACCTGCCTTGATTATAAACCATTTATAGCAGAATGGAATAACTCACTATTTAGAAATTAATATTTTTGTACAAACTTTTAATGCATCTCTCTCTTAATCCAGTCCTTACATTTAATTAGTTTAAAGTCTGGTGGATGGAAAAAAAGATAATTCATAACTTTAATTCATAAACTTGATTATTTCCCCACTATTGATATAAGCAAAGAAGCAAAACACTAACTCACACATTTGTTGAAACATAGGGATTATATAAATCAGTTGAATACCCTTTATTAGGAGTTGCTTTTGGATACACTTGTTAGACATGCCTAGAGTGGATTAGCCAAATACGAGTTTATTTTAGCATAAGAAGGCTGGTGATCTAGAATGTCATCAATGTTCCAGGATTCTCTTATGTTTCTGCACTACATCATCTTTACCATATGACTCTCATCTTTGAGTTCATCTCATGGTTACAAAGATATCACTCCACCTTCAAGTTCACATATACGTTCCAGACAAGAAGAAAAAGAACTCAGGGAAGAGCTCTTCCCTGACGGAAGAGCAGGGACTATATCAAGAGAACAAAGCTTCAACAGAAATCCCCAGCAAAATTTTGCTTTGGTTTCACTGGCCAGAACCACAATACATGCTCACTCCTAAATGTATGGGTGCCTTGGAAATATAGCTTCTACGCTAGGAATATCTTTGCCCTAAGCAAAATCAGGGTTCTATGTATAAGAAAGAAGGGAATGCGGATATTGGTCAAATTGCTGGGAGTGCCTCCCATTACAATACACTATGTGAATAGTTTAACTTCCCAACTTCTCCATTTTCCCCTGCCTAGAATCCCTTAGAATCTCAGTGTATTAGGTCTTGCTCTGGGGCCTGCTCTGGGCCTGAACTTGAAAAAGCCTGCTCTGGCTCTCCCATGCCATGTCCTTCTCTAAAGGAAAGGAGTTTACTGGACCAAGGGTAGATGTCTACGCAGAAGCCATATTCCCACCCCTGCCAGATCATTCCCCTGATACTCAGGCTACGGGATGACCTTCCCAAATGACTGAGGAGTCTCTTCCATGGCCTGGGTAAACCTTGTCCTTGGGTCTTTCCTTCTGAAATCTGAATTCGCTGCTGGTATAAATGCCCTTTCACCAGAAGAATGGCCAAAGGACAGTGCTTACAAAGGGTATGAACAGAGCTTCAACATGTAGGCAGGGTTTTTACTAGAGCTTGGGCAAGGATCTTCACAGGGCCAAACAGAGCCAAGGGTGAAGAATAAAGGAGGAATCCATTAACCTACTGCCCTGGGATGTGAACACTGAGGAGTCTAAGAATTCTAAATTCAAACTGATTTTCCGGTCATTACAAAAATATATTTGAGAAGGCAGAAGGATAGGACTTACTTTATTGAACTATCTAATAACTTATTTATAACTTATATTTAGACCTATGATATGCAGGCCTCCATCTTTACCCTACCCTCAACCACACAAATATTAGGGGAGGGACAGGACCAAAAGTCAGTGGCTCTGAGAGAATGAGTTCTTATCCATAAACTGGCATTATTTAGTGTACTTGAACATTCTGAAAAGTTAGATTTTGATAGAACTGATCCTAGTAAAGACATAATCCTCAATATTTAGTTAAATAACAGAACCAATAGCCCTATCTAACCTGACTAATATTTTATTAATTCTGCTAAATGTGCTTATTGACTGGTTGTTATTTTTCTCAATTCTTAGTATCTTGTGGAGAAAGAGCATGAGTCCCTTAAATTAAAAATTCAGCCTAGCACACAGAAAGTTTAATGTGATTTATTTAATTAAGTTGCAATTAATATTTAAAAGAAATAATGATGATAATAATAGAAGAGATTCTGTCTTGATCACCTATTATTCATTTAATCAACAAACATTTTGTGGAGCCCTACTATGTGCCAGGAACTGTTCTAGGAGCCAGTCTTTAGGCTACAGTTGTGAAAAAGGAAGGTAAGGTGTGTGCAAGAAAAGTTGATGCCTTTTACATATGAAAACATCTCCCAGTAAGCAGAGTAATTTAGACATTTCTGAAATTCAGACCTTGTCCATGATATAGCTAAGCAGGAGCTATTTTGTATTACTTTAAATGAGAAACATAGAATGCATTTTATTTGGGGCTAAGTCCCCAAACCAGTTTTTTTTATGTCCACTAAAAAATAATAAAGCAGAGTGAACATCAAAATGAAGAGCAGAATAATAAAACTATCCTTTGTATAGAGGATGAGCCAAGTGAACTTTGCGGTCAGCGTTGACAATCCAGGATGGAGTCACTGTCAGCCATGACAGTTATGTCCAGTGCTATATCTAGACTGAGATAATGGAGTGCAATGGGAAAGTCCTTAAGAGGGCCCCAGAATGCCCAAACCACAAGTCTGGACACTTGGATAAAAACTCCATCTGGACACCAGTATGAGTGGGGCCTCCACTCTTGTTGACCTAGAAGAACTTGGAGCTCTGACAACCCAATGCTTGAGCTTGGCTGTACCACAAGTAACTCTTAAAGCCCTGCCAGACTTCCACTCCACTGGCTGAGTGCCACCACTGTAGCCACCTGGCTTGAGACTAATAACCACCTCTCTATCTGCAGATGCCAGTGACCAGGACTTTGTGCCAGCTGCTCATTCTGCTCACTCTTATTGCATAAGCTCCCCCTCTCTGTGTGTAACATGTGTGTGATTCTATTGGCTTGTTGAGGAGGTCTCCCCTAATAAACCTGGCATTATAGAAAGACACAAACGTGTGTGAGTGACTCCTTTGAGGGATGCTCCCTTGCTCACGACACACCTATAAAGTATTAAAAACCATCAGAATGCAAAATACCGCCGGAAACATTACATCATTATCAAGCAATGAATATGGTTGTAAATGAACGGTTTCTTTATAGGCAATAACACAGCCCTTCTTAGACCCATCAACAACATGGGAAACACACAGCACACATCCCCTTGGTTAATACTGTGTACATTGCAAAAGTTGACAAATGACTCTGCTTCTTGTTAGTACCAAACCAGTTTTCTCACCACAGACAATAATATATGTGGAATGAAGTACATGGAACAACATTTTCAGACATTAGATAAAAGGCAATGCAACACTGTGATCCTGAGAGAAAGGAAACAAGCTCATGAGACTCTACAGTATGGCAGTGTCTGCCAGGAGGCACTTTCTGAACCACAATGCAGAAAGGAGGAGCCCAAACATAAGACACATCTCACGGAGATGAGGAAACAGAAGTCTGAGTCTCAAAAGGCTAAGACAGCTACAATTTATGGGACAGAGAGGAAAAGAAGAGGGAACCTCACAAAGAAGGAGTTCCAGAAATCTGCAAAAAGGTCCCTTTGAATCTTTGATTCAATATTAATCGGCAAAATCACGAGTGGCGCTCCACCTACCAGGAAACTGGATGCTCAGTAATTCCCAGAGCTGAAACAAGAAGGAAGGTGTCCATGTCCCTCAGAACCAGAGTGAAATGTCTCATTGACCACAGAAGGTATTTGGCAGTGTTTCTATATATTCTCAATAAGCAATCAAAAAACAAATTTTAAAAGTACCATTTAAAGGGCATTAAATATATGAAATATTTAGGGAAAATTTTGTCAAAGTTTTGCAAGACTTGTACCCTGAAAACTAAAAACAATGTTATAGAAGTTCTAAATAAATTGAAAAATACACCATGTTCTTGGATTGGAAAGCTCAATATTGTTCAAATTTCAGCTCTTTCTACATTAATCTATATTTTCAATATAACACTCATCAAAATCTCTGTCGGCTACTTTATAGAAATTGATAAACTTATTCCGGAACTTACAAAGAAATAAGAACTTCGAATACTGAAACACACTGTAGAAGTAGAACAGAGTTGGAGAATTTATACTACTGAACTTTAGGGTATGTTATGGACCTCTAGGAACTATGGCAGTCTACCGTTAGAGGAGATACAAAACTATAAATAAAGGGAACAATGGGGAGTCAGTAGATACACCCATACTTAGAGTTATTTGACTTTTGGCAAAGATTTCAGGGTAATTTAATGAGAAAAGTATGTTTTCAACAAATGATGCTGTAACAATTATAGCTGCATGCAAAAAAATTAATTTTAATCTTTGCCTTACATCATATATAAAAAGTTACTCTAACTGGGTCATAGAAAATGTAAGAATCAAAATTATGAAATGTTTTTGAAATAAACAGAATGATCTTTGCTTATGCAATGCTTTCCTAAATTGGACACAGCTCAAACTATAAAATAATATGTATATTGTTTATTTGGACTTCATCCAAATTAAATATTTTATTCTTCAAAAGACAGTGTTTAAAAAAAAATAGGCAAGTCACAGACAGGGAGGACTAATAGTGAATTTAACAGTTATACAACAACAATATACAAGAATCAATTATATTTCTGTATATTAACAATAAACAGTTACAAAATAAAGTTTTAAAATAATGCCATTTCCAATAGCATCTCAAAGTATAAAAATATTTTAAAATGTATTTAACAAAATATGTGTCAGACCAAAACACTGAGTATTACAACTCTCTGTTTAATAAAACATTTAAAATGTCTAAGTAAGTGAATAGAGAACAGGGTGGTAGAGGGATGGAGCGAAGAAGAAAATAAACAAGAAAGAACTCATGAACACACACAACATATGATGATTGCAGAGGTGAGGGAGCTGGATAAAGGTGGGAGAGGGCATAGGAGGGATAAATTGTAGTAATGAAAATAAAATAAAATAAAAAGTAAAAAATAAAACTGAAAAAATATCTAAGTAAATAGAGAGAACACATGCATGGCCTGGAAGACCCAAGATTATAAAGAAATGTATTCTTCTCATACTAACATGTACATTCAATGTACTCCCAGTTGAATTCTCAGCAGGCTTTTCTATGGAAATTATTAGTGCTTAGTATGGTTTAGTAGTATGTCCTTTTATCATGCAAGAACTGATGAAAATACTTGTAAGTTTAGTTTTAAGAGCTCTGCTTCTCAGATAGCACTGGTGGGCACTGCACGTGACCTCCGTTGACAGGTTTTCAGGTTTGCTGACTGTCTGAGGGCTCCAGTTCACCCAGAGAAGACTCCACTGCACGGAGCCAATGGCGGTGCTTACACCAGCCTGAAAGTTAACAAACAAATTTATTATATCAAATAGGAAGGAAAAAATAAATCATGTTTGGTGTACCTTTAATTTTCTAATATTGCTGCTCAGAATATTATTTACAAAAACATTTATTTCACTTTGAATATAAATTTTCATACTTCTAATTTACATATTAGATCAGTATTCTATCAGCTATGGTGATTAGCTATAATTCTCAATAAAAATAATGAAAACATTTTAAAATATTTTCTTTAAAGTATTTTAAATGCTACTTATGCTGTAATTATAATTACATGACAGTTATAGGTATAGAAAAAGATTAATGGAAAAATAGCAAATTGCTACAAATGGTTATGTTCAAGGTATAAGATCATGTATATTTTGTCAATTCTTCAAATTATTTTAATGTAATCATATTACTTTTGTAAAGGAAAAATAAATTATTATCTTATCAGTACTACATTGAATCTGAAAACATAACTAATAAGGGATATATTCTTCACCTAAATACATAAATTGGTTGACCATGCTTTGATTTGAAGTATTTATAATATAGTTAAATTTAAAAGGTTTTCACTTCTAGAAAGAATTTGCATGCCTTGCAAAGTGAAGTGAAACTGTGAGCTAATTACAAGGTAAATTCAATTAATGTAGCCACCTAATCTAAATTATTCAGGCTCGTTGTAGCTCCAAGAAAGCAAAAACACCCTGCCCAGGACCAACCATGTGAAAACAGACATTTAGTAAAACCTGTCACTGCTAATAAACAAAATTAATATTTTTTTCTATTCTGACTGCTTCCTTTTTATGTGTGGGTGTATGAAGTACTAGATAATTCCTCAACATATTTATTTTTAAGAAAAACAGATTGAGAAAACCATTCCTACATCTACTGATTATCATACATATAGCCCAGCTACACCTGAATAGTCTCGAAATCATTCTACGGGCTAAAATCCCATGGCGGCTGAAATTATAGGTCTAGAGAAGTTGGAGAAAAGAATGTACTTTTTCTCCTGCTTGGGGTTTAAACTATTGAATTAAGAAAATGTAGAAACCAGTGCTTCTTTAAGTTTGCTGGCAGAGCAGTTGCCTTATGTCAATCTGAGATCAATCTGGTAAAATTATTATGGAACCATCTGGGATTGAAAAGAGAAGAGGCACTATCTACAGCTTTTGCACAAATGTCCTGGCTGCTAATCCTATCTTCATCTTCTCTGGTAGAGAACAATGTCAAGGTAATATTTTGGGAAACAGAAAGTCTATATCCCTTAAGATTGCTCTGGAACCCCTAAATAATCCAAGATAATCCCCCATCTCAAGAGCCTTAATGTCATCAAATCTTCGAATTACCTCTTGCCACATAAGGTAACATTATCAATTCCAGGGATCAAAGTCTGGACATCTTTGGGGGCCAATAGAAGCTTACCATACTAATGTTAATAGTCCTGGTGGCCACAGAAATGGAGATGGCAGTGATGGTGGTAGACTTCAGCAGAAGTGCTGACAAGTTCCACTGTGACAGTACAGATGGTAAACAGTGGGGGTGGCAATGGAGGCCATGTTGACGTTGACAAAGGCAAAATAGTGGTGTTACTGGGAGCGGAATGGCAGGACTAGGGACATGAGTGAATAGTTTAGTCTCAACAGTAGTTTGAACATCTCAGTGCAGACAGTACCCCTGACTATCTCTCCAAGAGACGGACCAGAACACCCTAACTGGACTAACCACAGCTTGGCCTCCAACAAGAACTACCAGCTTTGGGGGCAGCCTAGAGCAGCAACTGAGATAGAGAAGAAGTCCCATGTTTGCAGGAGAATATAATTTATACACTGAAACCATGGTTACACGGCAACTCCCTTCAAAGTGTGGAAAGGGCAGATACACGTGACCTATTAAATAATACATGGTCACATGGTGAATTGGTTTGTAACTGAGAAAAGCTGTTGTCTCACGGGACTAGGGTAGTATGAGCATTAAGCTAATAGAAAGGCATGTCCTTTCTTTGTAGTCTCCCCAGGGTTTTCTGTACAACTCATTTTCCCCGTATGCATGAGGAAAGACTGTCCACTCCAGGTATACATGTTACTCGGGGACCCACCGTGCGGCGTTGTCTTTGCAGAGATTAACAATATGCCGCCTATGCAGTCACACTGCTTCTTACTGATTTCTGCTGACTTCAGGCAGTCTCTTTCTAGGACACAACATCGTCTCAATAGCTTGATCTCTCAAGAGCCATGAGACCTCCTCATAAAAGAGAACTTGCCGGCACAATCACCTGTGCTCCAGCTTCTGGAGGCACCTATTCACTCTCATTAATGTAAATGCTTCCCCTCTGCATGTAAGGTAGCAGGCACCCGGTAGCTAGGCTGTGGATTTTGGCAATTAGCTTCCACAGTTCCCTGGAAAGATGACAATTAGTGCGCCAGGCCAACAATAGGAAAGCAATTGCTCTGAATAGTACAGGTCACTGTTTTGGAACTCCATCTTGGTGTGTTGACATATTAGAAAAAACTTAGCTCTACTGCCCTGTGGACTAAAATTCCGGAGAGAAGTTTTGTCATCTCCAAACATTGTGCAGGTAGAGACTCTGATCTCTCCCTTATTCTAGCATGCTCAGCACCCTGTCCTGAGAAGTCTGAGTCTATTAGACATCTATTACAACTGACATCTTGTTGCAGTGGGGGTGAATAGATGCATTAGACAGATGATCTTAATTGGCTTTCCTCCAAAAGAATTTTTTTAAGAAGAGACAGCTGAAATTCATTCACATTTACAATTAGTAAAACTTTCTTTCATTATTGAAATGCTTGCTGAAACAGCAGCCGCAGCAGGGTGACAAATCCCGTTATCACGGTTTCTGCAATTGTCTCCCCAAAAGACACCTATTGAGAGCATTGTCTGGGTTTGTGTATAAGACTGACAAACAAGCTGTAGGTAGAGGGTGGGATGGGGCTATGCAGCTTGCTCCAAAGTGCTTGTGTGTGTGTGTGCATCTGCGTGTGTTTGTGGTTGTTCAGTAGAGAGATCTAAGATTCTAAAAAAAGAATCTGAGGATGCACCATGCATGCTAACAAGATCAGTCATCAGGCATTAATAGGATTCTCATGCTTTGCACCTTTAATTTTCCATTTTCTTGCATTTTGCTCTGTGAGCACTGGCAGGTGCTATTTGTTTGTCAGGCTGTTACCGGGCAAACGCGGGGATGGGAGCAGAGATCTTTTTTTTTTTTTTTTTAAGTGAGCAGTTAACAGCTGAACTCACATGGCTGACAATAGAATCATGATGAAGGGCCAACAGAAAAGAGTGTAAAGATTATCCCCTGAGAGCCTTGTGGAATAATGAACTGCTTCGTGAAGGGTCTGGGAAGGAGTCACTCGCTTTGGGACTAGCATTCCTTCCTGGCCAGGTGAAGGGGACTCGACAGACACAGCTCATCTGGCACTGAAGACCAATGAGCTTATCAAACTTAAAAATATTTCTCCCCAGAGGAAGGAAGAAAAGATAAGACCTTCAAATGTGGAGTAGAAGAGGAGAAAGGAAAGAAAGCAGAGGAAAGAAGAGTCTGTGAAGCCATGGTGGCAATCCCTGTTGCTGTTTTCATGAGACTTGACTCTTAATTTTGTTCCACAAACTGCCTGAGACATCCTATTTAAACACTTGGTTTATTTATTGAACTGTCCAGCGTGTGCCATGTTGTCCTGGCCCATATTCAAACTGAGTGCTTAAAGTTTCTTTCTTTTTTGCCAGTGTTCACCAGGAAGCATGCTGGCTGCTACAGCCGGTGCCCTTTCTGTTCTCCAGAGCTCTCCCTGCGGTTCTAAAACCACAATTCCAACCCAGTGAAGCCTGCTGGCCTGATTGAAAAGGGGCCATGTGCTCAGCGTCCTGGTTTTGCTGAGGTGTGTCAATGTGGACACACAAGGTGAGATTGAGAGGGGAAGCGATAAGTAATGTTGCTTGAAAGAGATTCTGAACTCTGCATGGCTTTGTCACTGATAACCGTTTCAAAGCTTTATGTTTCTCCTTAGTGCATTCTGAACTTGACTGATGTCAAGAAACTAAGACTCTTTCTAAAGTGTAAGCACCATGAGGGCACAAACCACTTCCTGTCATGATCACTTCTATAGTTCCCAGTCAGCTTAATCCTGTACATAGTAGGTGGTCAATAAATTTTTTATCAAGCGAATGAAGGAATTACTGAATTTAACTCAGCTTTGCCACTATTGTGTGAAAACAAGTTTCATGCTGATACCATGTACCCAATACTCAACACCACAAACAAAATGTCTTGTAAAATGGTACCTTTGCTTTTAAGAAGCCTAGAGTTGAGGATAAGAGGTAGATGTTTAAATTGAGAGTATTGCAAGAGTTCTGAGAAAAAAACATGTAAGTGCATTTAGAGTAAAGGAGAAAACAATTATTTCTATATGAGGGGGATGGTCAGAAAAATCACTTTCTATAAAGTGACTTTTTAACTGAACTTTAGGAGATGTGCCAAACATCCAGGCCCTTGGTTTGGCAGCACTAAACCTGACTCTCGCTCATCACGGCCATGGCAGTGAGCCCTCCACACCTCATCTGCTGATTACATGTGAATCCTGTCTCTTGGATTCAGGATACCAGATCATTTCAATGAACCTCTTATCACTGTTAGTTAAGACAGGAACCCTAAAGATCTTTCATTCACTCGTGCCATACTCTTCTGGCCTCCCAACAACTATATCCAAAAGAGCAGAAAAACTAAGGGATAGATTACGTAAGTATCAATATTCAACAGTTTTAGTAAAACAAGGTTGTTACTTTGCAAATGCAGATTCCAGACAAGTCTTTAAGCCCCTACTGCCAGCCACTGTTTGTCCTGTAATCCTCTCTTGCATAGAAATTCTAAACCCTCACGGCTCTAACAAATTTTAGTTGTACCTTCTCTTGGGGGAGGGGCGGGGGTGGGGAACAGGGAGAGAAAAAATGATCCTGGTAGAAAAAGAATGAAATGTATGGATGTAATGATCTCTACGGTGTGTCTCTCCTCTAAAATCCAAGTATTTGGACCCGTTCTTCAATGATAAGCAGATTGTGGGTCAATATCCGAGTAACTATGATTATGGAAGTATTAGAGGTAGGGTCCATGACCAATTTCCATAAATGCTATAAAAATATTTCTGAAACTAAGTGCGCTAAATAACTTTAAAATTCCATTCAATGTTTAGATTATGTAATGCTATGAATATTATTATAGCATTACAGAACAAGAGACTTAAAAAACTAAGCAAATCTACTAATAATTAGGGGAGGAATTATAATAAATAACACATATTCTGTCTTGTTCTTAGGAACTAGTTGTTTAAATCATAATACAAGTTTTTGGAAGGGCATCCTACCGATAGCCCAAAGAATTTCCTCTTTACTGACACTTTAGGAAGCAGAGAACAGTCTCCTGAATCTTTCCCCTTCCCAGCATCTTCATTCTTGATCTCAGTGCCTCTGTTGTTTGCACTCGAGTAGGGTGTGCTTCAGAGCTCAGCTTGACACCAACACTTGACCAATGACCGATGATGCTGGCACAAGATAAATGGATGGAAGATTTCTGGGCTTGCCAAACAGTTTTATCATAACTTGGTATTAACATTGCCATTCCTTTCAAGGACTCTAAGAGCATAAATAGATGTGTCCGTGGTCATGTCACTCTAACTGCCCTTTGAAGGAGGCTTCTAACCCTCTGAGGGCAACATTCACTGTTGCTTTCTTCTAAGAATGAGCGCAGGGTCTCCTTGACCCTTCAGCTAGATAGCAGCCCAGCCATGGAACTACAGTACCCTAGAGCATTTCTGGTTTTAGAATACGAGAAATTTAAATATCAAGTTTAACATAAATGAGCAAGTAGAAAGTGAAGAGCTAGGTTTGCTGAAAGTCAACTGTGATAAAGAGGAAAGAAAAAGGAAGTACAAGAAAGAGGACTAGAAGAAGTAGGAGGAGAAAGAAAGAGAAGAAAGATTTTTTAAATGTCTACTGCATGCCAGGGACCAGGACAACCCTTTCAAACCCTTTCATTTATAGTATCTGATACTAGGAGGTGCATATTTCTCCTCTCATGGTTACAGATGAGGGAAAGGAGCTTTAGAAACACTAACTGACCTACCCAAGTTTACGCAGATACTGCATGTCAGACCACCATACTGGATTCACACTAGGAAATCAGCAGGGCAAGACTGGCTGTGAGTAATGAGTTTACCGAAGTTTAGAAAAATATTGGAGGGCCTTGCATGCTTTGTGTTTTAATCTTGTACAATTAAGTCAATTTCTAAAGCCCCACACAGCACTAAAATATCAGAAAAATATTAACAAAATTTCTTGTTGTCTGGGTCAGATATGGCAAGCAAAATACTCTTGCTTTAAATAAAATATTCTTTTATTTAGAGTATTTAAATAAATCAAGATAAATTAGTTAAACATATACTGAAATTACAACTCCTCTAAAATGTCTTTTACTTTGGGGGGAAAGAATAGACATTAGATACTTTCATTTCAAAGATATATATTATAATACTTTGCAAATAACAAGGCATAAAATGTTACCGAACCAAAGCATGTGCCTAATGCTTCCAAAAGCCAAAATCCAACGTCAGGGATTGGAGTAAGGGAAGGTTTATTGATAGAGAAGGCACCAATCGAGAAGACAGGACATAGTAGTGCTTAAATTTCATCTTGCTCACTGGACCTGGCCAAAGGTCTTCAAGGGTTATGGGGAAATAGGTATGCAGAAGTGCTAGTAGGATGAGTTTTAATTGGAGGACCTTGGTTCTTAGCCATTTATAGTAAAAGTGGCATCAATACCAGATCTCTCTGGACAATGGACCTTTAACTTGTACAGGGTTCCAATGTTCAAGTTCTGGTTTTGTCCTAGGCCTTCAGTTTTGTAGAGGGTGAGACTTTGGTTCCAGGTGCAGCTGGAAAACCAAGTTCTCTCACCTCCACATGCTTCAGCTGCATGACTTGTGGTTTTGGCCTGCCATCTCTGAAAAACAACTCAGCACCTTATGACACAGGATAAGACCATTCTAAGCTGCTTCTTGGTTACAAAAAAAACACTAGAAAATGCTACAAATAACACAATTTTTAAGATATCTCTTTTCATTGTGAATTTTATAGATTTGCAGTGCTGTCTCTGTTCAGATAAAATGAAAGTGTCAGAGCGGCCACCTAAAGAATATGTTAGCTAATATCAGGGAGTAGGAGTCTTCTGTCGCTGTTATAAATTTGACCTTAATTATGAATATGGCTACTACAACCCTAAAATTTTACATACATGTTACACTTAGTTCACAAAGCTCTTTCTAATTTGGCAAAGCAGTATGATACAAAGTGAATATTCAGAAACTGAAGGCATTTTTGTATACCAACAACAAAATATCAGAAACAGAAATCAGGGGGGGAAACCTATTTGATATAGCAACAAGAAAAATTAAGTGGAGAGGAATAAACCTAACCAAGGAGGTAAAAGACCTGTATTCTGAGAACTACACAACATTGAAAAAAGAAATTAAGGAAGACAAAAAAAAAATGGAAGTGTATACTGTGTTCATGGATTGGAAAAATTAACATCATCAAAATATCCATATACTACCCAAAGCAATTCATAGATTCAACACAATCCTTATTAAAATACCAATGACATATTTCACAGATATAAGACAAATATTTCAAAAATTTATATGAAACCATAAACAACTCTGAATAGCCACAGCAATTTTGAGAAAGAAGAACAAAGTAGGATGGATCACAGTATCTGACATCAAACTATATCACAAGGCTACTGTAATCAAAATAGTCTGGTACTGACACAACAGACACATACATCAATGGAACAAAATAAAGAGCCCCAAAATAAACTCATGTCTCTATGGTCAATTAATATTCCACAAAGTGGGCAGAAGCATAAAATGGAGCAAAAATAGCCTCTTCAACAAGTAGTGTTGGGAGATCTGGACAGCTACATGCAAAAAAATGAAACTTGACCAGCAACTTAAACCATACACAAAAATAAACTCAAGATGGATAAAAGACTTAAACATAAGTCACAGCACCATAAAAGTCTCAGGGGAGAACATAGGCAAGAAAATCTCAGATATTCCATGCAGTAATATTTTCACTGATATGTCCCCTAGAGCAAGGGACATAAAGGGAACAATAAACAAATAGAACTTTATCAAAATAAAACGCTTCTTCTTGGCTAAAGAAAACAGCAAAATGAAGAGGGAACCAACTGTATGGGAAAATATATTTGCAAATGATACTTCAGATAAGGGTTTGATCTCCAAAATATATAAAGAACTAACATGATTCCACCCCAGGAAGACAAACAATCCAATTTAAAAAAGGGCAAAAGACCTGAACAGACACTTCTCCAAGGAGGAAATACAGAAGGCCCAGAGGCATATGAAAGGATGATCAGCATCACTAGCCTTCTGAGAGATGCAAATCAAAACCACAATGAGCTACCACTTCACACTGTCAGAATGGCCATCATTAACAAATCAACAAACAATAAATGCTTGTGAGGTTGTGGAGAAAAGGGAACCCTAGTGCACTGTTGGTGGGAATGCAGAATGGTACTGCCACCATGGAAAACAGTATGGAATTTTCTCAAAAAAACAAAAATGGAACTGCATTTTGACCCAACAATTCCACTGCTGGGATTATACCCTAAGGATCCTGAAACACCAATTCAAAAGAACCTGTGCACCCTGATGGTCATAGCAGCACAATTTACAATAGCCAAGTGCTGGAAGCAACCTAAGTGCCCATCAGTAAATGAGTGGATCAAAAAACTATGGTACATTTACACAATGGAATTCTATGCAGCAGAAAGAAAGAAGGAGCTCTTACCCTTTGTGACAGCACAGATGGAACTGGGGCATTATGCTAAGTGAAATAAGCCAGGTGGTGAGGGACAAATACCATATGATCTCACCTATAAGAGGAACCTAATCAACAAAACAAATAAGCAAGCAAGATATAACCAGAGACATTGAAATAAAGAACAAACTGACAGTAACTTTAGGGGATTGGGAGGGGGATAATAGAGAAAAGAAGGGGAAGGGTCATCAAGGAACTTGTTTGTATAAAGGACTCATGGACAAAACCAAAGGGGGGTAGGATTGATGGTGGGAGGTGGAGGGTGTGTGGGGCAGGGGAAAGTGCTAGCAGGAAAATGAGACAACTGTACTTGAACAACAATTAATTAAATAAATAAATAAATAAATAAATAAATTTTTGAAAAAAGCAAATTTTAAAAAAGCTTTTTCTTATATATCATCTCATTTAATTCCAGCAATTGTCCCATGTTGCTATTTTTCCTTTACAAATGTAGCTCTCACAAAAGCCAGGACATATCTGTAATAGGTGTCAGAGCTGGGAATCCAACCTAGGTCTTTTGCTTCCACTAGAATATGACCAGACTATTCGTAACATATCAATTCTGTGATGATGAAACCATTTACATAAGTATCTTTGCTTGATTTCACTGAAGTTAAACTTAATCTTATCCTAGTTGTGACAGCAAAGAGTTTAAATTGAGACTAGATTTTCTTAGCTTGTTTATGACCTGACATTTCAGAGTTTGCCAGAACCTCTCTGCCATAAAGGAAACAATGAACAGCTTTTCTGATTTGCCTGGTGAATGTTCAGTTTAGGTGAGGAATGTTAGATTGCGGAGCGTCTGCGTCTGTACTCTGAGAAGCAGCTTGATAACCAGAAGCCGAATCCAGAATATTCATCTTGAATTGCACTCCGACCTGTGATGTGTCTGTCTACATATTGTGAAAGTGGATGCAAATGAGAAATGTGTAGATGCACATCTATTTACATCTATACACATATGTATTTATATATGCGTAGTAATAAGTAACTAGAGATGTCACTTCCTATGTATCAAAATATGCAATCTGCATGAGTTTTGCTACTATATAGAGTGTGAGGAGTGTGACAGATCACCTAGTAAAAAAAATTATGCATATTATATACAAGACAGAATTAACATTACTCCCTCACTGAGCTTATTATTTTAAAAATAGATAGAGAGCAGGATGAGAGTGAAGTGGGGGTGGGCGTTAGAGGATAGAGGGATTGAGCAAAAAAGAATAGGAAAAAGGACTCATGGACATGGATAACAGTGTGGTGATTGTGTGGTGGGGGGAGGGAAGTGTAAAGGAACTAAATGGCAATGGAAAAAATACAATTAAAAAATAAGTATAAAATAATGGAAGAATGAAATGAACTAAAACTCCACATTGAAAATCAAGCAACAGATTGGTCTGCTTCCTTTGAAAGTTTCTCATCATCTCAGATGATTATGGAAAGAAACCATGAAATCACTCAAATTGGTATTTGAGGAATGTGTAGACATGCTTAGGTTTAGGTGCCTATGCTTCCGAAAAACGAGTACATTCAGAACTCGCCTTCTCAGCTGGGCCTTCCTTCTCTTTGCACTTGACCTTCACTGGCACTCAAGCTACAAGTCCATTTGCAGGCTTTCATTGGTAGAGTGGGGCAAACCCCGTTAAGTAGACCCTATCGTGTTCCACCCAGGCCCCTCAGAGCATTTCAAACTTTTTTTTTTCTGCTTTCTCTCTGACCATTGCCTTCTAACTGTCCCACCCACAGTTAGAGAATTTGGAGAATACCACTGGCTGCTGCAGTGGTTTGCTTGCACGGAGAGCTTTAGAAAGTGCCTGAAGGTTACGTGTCCCTGAAGCATGGAGTGTGAAAGCTCTTGCCTGAGTTGGGACAAACTCAGAAATGTAATTTATACTCAGTAGCTCCCCTCCAGGATCAGGCTGAGGAGGGAAATTTGCCTAAAATTACACCCTTACTGAGCTTCCTGCTCTTCCTGGTCCTGCTTCCGTGCCTGTCTTCCATTGTCTCCTGGGAGCACATTCTTAACAAGTCACTTACGGGATCCAGTGCTGGGAATCACCTGTAACACCAGGAGTGTGTTCAGCTGGCCTTCCTTCCTTCCTTCTCTTCTTGTCCTTCTTTTCCTTTTTCCTTTTCCTCTTTTGCTGTGTAGTTTTTCATCTTAACTCCTTTGAAAAATAAATTTCTGGCATATAAATCAATAAATTAACAAGAGCAAAGATTTATGGGCCACTTACTATCAAGTATTGTTCTAAGTGCTTTGCATGCATTAACTCATTTAACCCTTATAACAACCCTAGATATAGGCACTAATATTATCTTCACTTTACAGGAAAGGAAATAGAGGTTTTCCTGTAAATTGAGCAGAGAGGTTAAGTAATTAAGGTCATACAGCTAGGAACTGAAGGCAGCAATTCTGGCTTCAGAGTCTGTGCTTTTATCTGCTCGTCATGTTTAGAAACAGGTTAGCTTTCTGAGTCCCAGATGCGATGCATTCACAAACAATAAGAATTTTAAAAAGTTTCTGAATTCTCTGTGCCCGTTTCTCTCCTTCTGAAATTCTCACTGTAAAATGGAGCATCCTGGCAACTTGTTTTTACAAACTAACAAAAGAATTTTGTTAATAAAGTCTACATTTATTTTCCTAAAATTTTACTTAGTGAAAATTTAGAAGTAGCCACAACTTTTGTCAAATGTTAAATTATTCCTCTACTAAAACAAACCTCCTGATGATTTAGCAAGGGACCATTATTACTGCTTTTTCAGCGTTGTCAAAATATTAAACAGGATCTAATTTTTTAAAGATACTTCCTAAGATGTTGAAATAATGAGGACATTGCCTCATTTTTTTTGCTTTTGGCCCGGTTTTGGTAATGAAGCAACAAGTGGGATTATTTTAGAACTAAATCCTTTTGTTACAAACTTGAGGAAATGTCAGTAATTACAATATTTACTGCTTAGCTGTACCCTCAGAAAGTCAATCTAAACAAAACATGTTATATTCCTTGCCGAAATACTTAACTGTAGCAGAATAAAGATAATTTAGAAGGTATTTTATCACTTAAAGATTTTATTTTTATGGCAACAGATATGTAATACTTAGTAGGTGCCAGACATTGTTCTAAATGTGTTAATGTTCTTAATTAATCCTTGTCCATCCCATGAGGTAGGTACTGTTATTTTCCTTATGCCATAAGTATGTAAACTGAGATGCAGAAAGATTAAGGGCTCTACCTAAGAGCACAGAGCTGGTGAATACTGAAAATTGAAAAGGGAACAAGGCTCTGAGATGTGACTTCAGGGTCTGTGCTCCAACCATCACACACACTGCCTCTTAGCTAATTATATGGAAATGAAGGGACAGCTTGACATCACTTATAAAGATTAATTCAGTACAGCTATTTTTAATCTATGAGTGCAAAGAAAATGCCATACTAAGTCAATATGACTAAAGATTGTAGTTACAAGCCTCTCGATAAAGATGATGTTGCCATATATCTGTAGAAATGAAAACCAGGGCAAACGACTTCCTCCATGCCTTATGAGTGTATGTTAATGAACTCCAAAATCAAAGTAATCTCAGAGTTAACATGAAATAAATATCGGGCGGGGGAGATTAGAGAACCACAATTCAGGGGCATGTAATCCCGAAGGGAAGATATTCTGCTGGAAGCCCCTTGTTAGACAGGTCCCATGGTGTCTGGGGATTGGTACCTGATTCAACACAGAGGGGCACGGCCTTGGCTGGTGTGTCGCTCTGGGCGGGTTTCATACCTTTTCTACCTTGGACCCCTCCTATCCACAAATCTTCGGTAGCTAAACCTGCAGGTCTGCTTTTGGTTTGGTTTTGAGCGCAGAGGGGCACCAGGACCTCCAGTTTCATTTATTGATTGCATATTGGGTTGTGCTTTGGGCATTCACTTTTGTGGATTTTTTTAAAAAGACTATTTATTTATTTATTTATTTATTTTAGAGAGAGAGGAAGAGGAGAAAGAGAAGGAGAGAAACATCGATCTGTTGCCTCTCGCACACCCTCAACTAGGGACTCGGCATTCAACCCAGGCATGTGCCCTGACCAGGAATCGATCAGCAGCCTTTCAGTTCACAGGCCATTGCTCATTCCACTGAGCCACACCAGTCAGGGTCTTGTGGATTCTCGTGTTACCTTCTTAATATATAACCAGGTAGTCCTTGTGACTTATCAATGTTTAAGTCAGCAGACATGTTCTACTCATACATTAAATTACAAGGTGCCCTGGAGCAATATACCTGCTGTTTGTCAGCCATTGCCATTGCCACCTCCCACTGGTGTCTGTGGGCTTACAACTTCCAAATGAACTCCCATGGGGAGTGGAGAGGTGGGAGAGCAAGATGAGAGAAAAAGGTAATGGCAATGTAAATGCTACTGGACATGAAAAAATAGTTGCACTCGGCTGATGAATTTTGAAAACCCCTGAGTTTTTTCTCTGCATTTGAAGCTGGCCATCTGTCGGTCATCTGCTTATCAGCTTTAATTCGTGCAGATATAGGAAACACAAGGTATTTCATTCTGTGTGATGTTAATTCAACTTTCTGGGAATGGTACAGAGATTCACACTAAACACCACAGAAAGATTTCTCTACAAAAGAGAGGGTCAGCTGTATGTGTGTAAATATGCACTCCTTTTGCTTACACTTAAGAACCATTAGTGCTAATTCTGTTTGCCAGACTCTTCAAGACGCAAAGGTTATGACAGGGAAAAATATAATATCTCTGTCCTCATGTAGTCTACAGTCTAGTGGGAGAAATAGAGAAGTAAACTATTAAATAATATAAATTCAGCCACTGATGAGTGCTGTGAAGCAGAACAAAGCATAGAGAATGACGGGAGAGAGAGCGCTGCTATTTTATGTCTAAGAGTCCTGCCTGGGGTGGCACTGGAGCAATGATATGAGTGATGATAGCTCTGCAGAGACCCAAGGGAAGAGTCCTGCAGGAAGAGGGCACAGCAGGTACAAATGTCTCAGAGGGGAAATGAATGTGGTCTGTTCCGGGAGCAAGATGTCTCACTATGGCTGAAAGGCACTAAGTATTGGAGAAATAAGTAGAAAATAAGAGTAGAAAAACAGGGAGGGGCAAATTCACACGGGACCTTTGTATATCATAATAAGGATTTAGAATTGTATTCAAATAACGTAAGAAGCAGTGAGTTTTGAGCAGGAGAATCACCTGGTCTGATTTGCATTTTAAGACTCATGCTGTTGTGTGTAAAACAGACGTAAGTGAGCTGGAGTGGAAGCAGGACAAGCAACTAGGGGATATTACAGAGGTCTGGGTGGGAGGTGGTGGTGGTTCGGCCCAGGGTGGTGGTTGAGGTGGTGAGAACATATTTTTCTGAATATGTTTTTAAGGTGGAGCCGATAGCAATCCACTTGCTGCTGGATTGGAGAGGGAGGGTGAAGGAAAGGAAGAAAGTGATAGTGACTCCCAGATTTTCGGCCTGAGAGAATAGTTTAATGACGATGTTATTAATTCAGTTTTCCTAAAAATTTGGAAAAAATCAAAATTAAAGAATCAAGAGTTCCATTATGAACTTTTAAAGTGTAAGACACTTATGAGGCAGTAACGTGAGGATATTAAGTGGGCAATTGGGTCCATGAGTCTGGTTCCCTGAGGAAAGAACAGAGTGGAGGCATAAATTGGGGTTCCTTTGTGCTGTGTGATACTTAAAACCAGAGGGCTCAATGAGATGCACTCTCTACAGAGAGAATGTTGATAGAGAAGTAAATAGATTCAGTGGATGCAGCCTTGGAGAAGTCCAACCATTTGTGCAAAAGAGGAGGAGGAAGAAGCAGAAGAGTGTGATGTCTCAGGATTCAGAGAAGAATATGTTTCAAAAAAGAAAGGACAGTCAGATTAAAGTCAAGAGTGAGATGTGGAATGGCCGAGTAACAAACACCAGGTAGAGAGACTGCTGGATTTGGTAAGATAAGGGTCATAAGTGAAATGTAGCCGAAGGTATATATAACCTTGGGCTAGTTTAGGAAGAGGAGAGTGGAGAAGAAAAAAACTCAGAATATAGACAATCTTTCTTAGGTGTTTGTTATAAAGTAAAGAAAAAAATGGGGCCTTAACCCAAAGTAAAGATGGACTTAAGCATGGTGTTGGTTTTTGTTTGTTTGTCTGTTTTTTATGGAAGCTATTACAGTATTGTTTTAGCCTTTGGAGGAAGGAAGGAAAGTTGATTGATCAGAAGAGACTCAGCTGAGGCAGTAGAGCAACAGAGTTCATGAGTAGTTAGAGCAAATGGCATATTGAGGAAGGTGGAAGGATAGTTCAATCACTCTGTTTCAATAGGTGGAAAAGCAGTTTTTATGGGTACTGATGCAGGATGGTGGCTTAGGGTCTAGCAAGCAAAACAGTCCTAGTTTTTCTTTCAATATTCTCACTCGTTAGTGGTGCAGAATTGCTGCCACTGCTCAATTTGACCTTTCTCCTTTATTCTTTTAAGTTCTGATAATCTTCTATGTTTTATGTGGTTTCCATTTTATGGTGGTCTATGCTGATATGTTTAATGTTTAGTCTTTTATAAACAAAGACGTGTATCATTAAAATACCAGAAATTCTTCATTTCTGCTTACACAGGAAAAGCAATGGAAGAGTAACTGTACTTTTAATATACTCCCAAAGGAATGCAGTTGGATATTTAATATACCAGGAATGGTTTTCCATTCTCTCTCTCTTGTTGATGTTCTGCCTTCTCTTGGAGACAGGAGGTGTCTTGCCCAAATGTCAGAGGGGATGGGTGTGCAAAGCCAATGCCATTTGTCAGGAAAAAAGCAGCTTCCAGGTTAGTCCAACATGGACAAAGTAAGAACTCGGCAAATGCTCCCTGTGTAATTCCATTGATTTCACCTCTCCCCATTAGAGACCAGCAACCCAAAATTTTACCTCTTAACCATTTTGTGCCTATCATCACATAGGCCACAGCAGTGTATAAGCAGATAATAAAAAATTTTGTAATGGTTTCTGGATTGTTGTGATAGTTATTGACTTGATTTTCTATGTTCTTCAAAAACAATTTTGTAGTCGACAGCTACTAGAAAAATAAATTGTCTCGAGTACTTTTCTAAACACTCCTCTCAAATTGAATTAGAGAACAAGAATACATAATCCACATAGCCTTTAGAATTTTCTAATTTTCTTCAGGAATAGGAGATGTGGGCCTTGACCCACACATGCTGCTGCCATGAATTCAGAGAGAGGACATTTGTTGAAGACTGGAGTATCTGGAAGGACAAGTAAGCCAGCAGACTTACTTTATAAACTGGCATATCTATGACAAATGAGTATCTCACAAAGTTGCTTATAAATAATAGCTAAGCCTAGAAGAAGTGCCAGGTTACACTACGTTCTTTATGCTCATTAGTCAAATGCTCACAGTTATTCTGTGACATAGATATTTCCATTATTCCCATTTTATCAATAAGGTAACTGAGGCTCAGAAACCTGGATAGAATGATTTGCCCAGAGTTGCTTAGTTGGAAAGTGGCAAAACTAAGACTCAAACCAAGTTGTCCTGAAGCAAGGCCCACCTTCCTCCCTGCTGGGCTCAAAGGATATGCATCAGCCCAGCCTTTGCACATAATAAACGGAGGATCCCATGGATCTCATTGCTAATACCAGCTCCATATGCTGACGCCTGCAATGCAAAAAGACCAAATGTGAACTGTCAACTAAAAACCTGGATTCGAGTTTACAGACTATGTTTCATTTAATATTTTAAAATAATATTTCATAAATTCATTTTTTGTGACAAGAATCAAAGCACCATTTGAAGAGTTGGAGCTCTGATTAATAGAAGGAAAATTCCATAGATTTGATGTTTCCTCCAACCTATCTTTAATTTAAATCACAATCAACAATAGATTTGTTATCAATTGCCTTTTATTAGGTACATTATTTTCTTCTTTTTCCTTAAATGTAGGTCTTTGGCCCTACATTTAGCATTTGGCCCAGAACCATTTAGCATTCATTAGAAACTGTTGGGAAATGAACTGTTCCGAGCAATTGGGATTCCACTGGGTCTCCTTTCCCTTCCCCAAATCCATTGCCCTTGTCTGACTTTGGAATTGTAGCCTTTATAAGGCCATCCTGGGGTTTAATTTCTCACTTCCTGAACTAGTGTCACTATTAAGTCTTCCATCCTTTAATAGAGTCATTGCCATCTTCACCAAAAGATATACAATAAGTTGTGTCATTTGACTGGTTCATTACAATTCCTTTGGGGGCGATGCGAGGCACCAAGCCACAGAAAAGTACATTAAAGGCCCAATAACACATGTTTTACCTTGTCTAGTTGCTATTAGGTTGTCTTTTCTACTGTGAAAAAAAATAAATTATGTTTTAATTTCTTATCATTTTTGTAATTGGTGATTGATTTCTGAGCAATCATTCCACAATACTGATTCTTTTAAACAAGAAAAACACTGTTTGAAGATTTTAGGAGCCACTAAGTCATGCCAGTAAAGTTTGATGTACTATGTGCAGGCACAGTTCTGTCTTAGAAGTGCCGGCTGGAAGATGCTGCATAGGAGTGAAGCTAGAAGGTTCCCCGGGGCCTTCAAACACAAGTTCACCAGACCAAATGGGGCTAGTTGAGGGTTAGAAGACAAGACACAGAGCTAAGAGGATTAAAACCAGAGGGAAGAAATCAGTAAAGAAGGACTTTGTGGGTTGAGTTGTGTCCACCCCAAAACTTAGGTTGGGGCAAGGGACATCGTAGCCCATTTTGGGGCAGAACAAAGACCCAGGCCCTCCATGCACACTTGTTCCTAACTTTCAATGGATACAGAAGTCAGTGATTCAGAAAAGAAGTTGAACAAAATTCACAAGTTAATTGTCAGCATACATATAGTTTTCTATTGCAAAACTATGACTTATAGAGCTAAAAATAATCCAGAACTTTTGTCCCATTTATTTTAATAGTATATTTTATTTAAATAGAACAAATGTAGAGGCAGCACATGACTAGTGATGGAAGAACAATTTGGCAGATGATGCATGTATGTTTCCTCTCTCTCTCTAGTTGCATGGATGATTCATTCTTGAACTCATTACAAGCATGCCTTAAAATCTAGTTATTGGAAAATTACAGACCAAATGTTGATCTAATCTAATGTTGATGCAAATGTGCAGACCTACATATTATAGGGTTAGCCAAACAGCCACATCATGCTAAAATTAGTAGTGATGAAGCTAAACTAACAGTAATTTATAATTCTCAAGCTAGATTGGCAGCAATTGAGAATCACAACAAACTGTTGCTGTAATAATAACAATGTATCTGTCCCCCAAATTGTGGGAAATCCATGTGATGCCCATGTGAAAGAGGCGCTGTCATTTATTCGAATATTTCAGTACACACTCAACTATTAATCATTGCCTACTGGGGTGCAGGGAATTTGTCAGTGAATAAAACAAAGTCCTTCCTGCCGCAGATCTTATGTATAGGCATTCAACACTTGAGTCCTCAGTAAACTCTGGTGAGGCAAATTTTGTTTTTCATACTAAACATGCTGGGTTGCTGTCAAGTAACCTTGGCCATATATAAAAGAGAAAAATTGAAAGAATCGTGCATCCTCACACTCAAAAAAACATCCTACAGTTCTGGATCAGCCTGTGGCCCATTAGGAGGGTAATTGCTACTGTCCAATAGGTCACATATCATATTTGAGAAATACTTTTCTAAAACATATCCTTTAGATCCGCTGGAATAATTTGACCTTTGGCTTCCTGAAACCACCCTGAGTGTTTCATCCCTCTGTTGGAATACAAGCAGCACATCAGCTGCGCTCTCATCAATTCAGTCTTAGCGGTAAGAGATGATGGAAGGACAGCCTGTTTTTTTCTTTAGATTGCCTAGGGAAAAATCGGTAATTCAGTCTGCCTCTTCTTCCAGGCCACACCAGCTTTTTCCATCAAAGAAGCTACTTCCTGCCACAGCAGAGATGGAAGTTTGCTCCTCGCTGGAGTTTAGGCTACGCTGGGTTAAGGGGTTCCTGATGTACCTGATCTACTTTTAATTCACCTGGGGTCTGTCTTAAAAATCTTATCTCAAATTTATCCATTTCACCTATGTAGCTTTCTGAGACATAAAGGTTTAATTTTCAAACAAGTGAAAAAATAGAACTCTTACACAAATAAAAGTTAGGATGTGTCAAAAACCATTTAACTGCTTAACAAGAGAACTAGCAGGGCAGTGAAACCAGTTCAAAGGCAAATCTGAGGACCAGATGTATATCTAGTCACTCAGGTAAAACATCTTAAAGGAAAATAGCTAATTTAAAGGCAAGCATGGTCAATGTCCTTCAGGAAAATAAAATTGTAATCTTTAGGGTTATCTGCTCTGCGGACAGAGTCATTCACCTCTCTTCAGGATGAGAATCTCTAAGTTGCCTATGTCTTCACAGAGTCTGAGCTCTAGCCAATAGTATATAACAAATATTAAACAAAGATTTTACCATCAAGAAGGCCTATTTAAAAATGCCATAATATGATACTGCAAGGACTTGCAATCGCCTCATTTCCAAATTTGAATTATCATTGCTAATACAGGGTTTGCTTTTTTAAAGAGCAGAAAACCAAAAATAAAAAAAGGGTGTCTATGTTATTATGTCTAATGTTTAATTATTGGCTATATTTTGAATACTCACTTAACACCCCCTGTGACACCTTTAAAACCTTGGGTGCGTCTATAAAATCTCCCAGCCGTATTAAATATAATGGTCTAGCCTCTCTCTGTCTCTTTCTGTGTGCGTGCACATGTGTGCATGTGAGTGCCTGTTTACCTCTCCGTAGAAGGAACAATATAGGAGGTGATAAGATGGATTTGTCTTGTGCTGGCATTATTGGTTCCAAGTCCCCTGTCTTCCAGCTAAAATTGCATCCTCCAGGCAGAATAATCTACTGGATAAGAATGTGAGCTTTGGCTTCAGACGGTCGTGGGCAGTAATCCTGGCTCTTTTATTAACTGTGTCCTCTGGCAAGTTAGTTAACCTTTCCGAATCTCAATTTCTGCATCTCTACACTAAAGCAACAATACCTGCATTGCAGGGCTGGTGTGAGCAGTACATCCAAAGTGCTTAGACATTTCTGGCACATAGAAAAGGTATATGGTAAATATTACCAGTTGTTCCCTTTTCCTGACTTTATAAACCCCTTCACCACTCACAAAAATATTACACCAGGATCTTTGAAGTAAGAATGCACACACATTTTATATGGATGCTTAGGGTAATTACCAAAATCACATTGCTACTCTCTTAATTTATAGCAAATTTAAAGTAAGATCTGGGTTTGCTTTGTTGCGTTCTGTTTATTTTGCTTTAAATTTTATTTGACTTATTCTGTAATACGAATCTGGAGCTAAAACATGGAATGCTTTGCCGACATAAGGCTTCTGTCCCAAAACACTAGGAGTTCACGATTACGTGTATATATAACACCCATTCCTGACATCACTGGATCCTTCATTCACTTCATGTCAGAGGTAGCGGTATGTGAAGGCATGGTCCTCTAGAATCAGTGGGGGAACAAGCAAATACGCTCTTTGTGTTTTATTTTTAGTGCCAATCTATCAAGTTCTCTCTGTATAGATCTTGAGAGACTTCCCCAATGTAGACTCGTGAACCATCTGCTCAAATCTCTAATTTATCTAATCATTTTAGGTAAATGTGTGTGTATGTATATATATATAGTATGTCCAGAAAAACTCCAACCATTGTTAAAATAACAAGAGTGGATTGCACAACATCTATATAAACTGGCATCCAAGGATGGTGGACTGAAATGCACATGCATGAATAATGACCACTTCACTGTATTAGTCAGTTGGAGTGGGCCGTTGAGTGAGCATGTGGCTGTCCCATTCAAAATGACTGAGTGTGTAGAGCAAAGAATCTGCACCAAATTTTGTGTTAAGCTTAACATTCCTCTCTGAAAACAATCTGGATAATTCAGAAGTCCACAGCTGTGGGCAACTGGTGATTGGCAGCTTCATCAGGACAACATGCCTGCTCGTGCATCACGTCTCATGAGGAGTTTTTTGGCAAAACATCAAATCATTCACATGACTCAGCTTCTCTACAGCCCAGATTTGGTACCCTGAGACTTCTGGCTTTTCCCAAAACTAAAATCACCTTTGAAAGGGAAGATATTTCTGACCATCGATGAAATTTAGGAAAATACGAGGGGGCAGCTGATGGTGATTGGGAGAACTGTGCGAGGTCCCAAGGTGCCTGCTTTGAAGGGGACTGAAGCATCATTGTCCTATGTGCTTCTTATATCTTCCTCAATAAATGTCTATATTTTTCATATTACATGGAAGTAACACATAGAAGAGAATCTCACTCGAATTCAACTTGCTCATAATAGAGTTTATTTCCTTAGAAAGACTTGTGCCAGAACCAAACTGTAATTGCATAAGTTTTAAGTCATTTATCCTTAGTAAGCATTACTTTGTTTTTAGCTTTTCCACAGATGAAGATACACAAGAAGCTGACATTCTAGCAAGGTATAAAGTCAACATACTCAGTTACAAATGCAAAAAGAAATCCACTATCCTCTGAGTTGGTTCATTAACAAGGTTGAGGGACTTTAGGAAAAGCACAGAATTGCTCCTTGGAGCCTAAGATGACATTTACCCTGCACATCTGTCACCTAGTTGGTGAATTGTCTTCTGAAAAACTGCTAGAAAAGGGAAAAAGATGAGAAAGAATGAGAATTCCATTACTCATTTTATAGGTGCGACGGAGCTGGGTTTTGGTTCCTCAATGACGGTCTCATTGTTTAAATGATCTGAGAGGCTATCTGTAACACCGTGGTGTGCGTTGTTAACATGATCACCACCGATTAGTACTGAGGCTGCAAGTGTCGATGTGTACCTGTGCGTTTTCACCAGTGCTATTGGTAGATTTTCTCTGAAGCAGCGATCACTGTAACATCCATGTCAACACACATTGCGCGTAAACAAGGAAGGCCTGCCTCAGAGCGGGGCTGAGGGAATCGATGCTTCACTTGAGTGCTTTGAGAGACCAAGATCAAAAGCACTTTTAAGCATATCATATAATTATTATCATTAAGAAACATGAGGCGAGGAGTTCCAAACTCCCACATTTTCAAAGCGACAAATGCAGCACAACTTTAATGGGACTTTGAAGTCAGATAAATCTCCAGGTATTTTCATTAGAGAAACTCACAACTAATTCAGGAAAGCTCTATCAGGGAGAGGGTTTAATTATGTTCGCTTGTCTGCCTGTGTCACGTACTGTGTTCTAAGAGTGGACAGGTGTCATTGGATTGTGCTAAAAGACTGTGCTGGGACCAGCCAACGGCCTTTACTGTGAACAAGGCATGGTGCAGCAGGGTTATTTATTCGTCTAAATAAATAAGTTCCTAATAAACACCAATGATTTGCTTAATTGTCCATATAGCCCAAAGGTTATTCAGAAATTTCTCTGCAAAAAAATCACACCTAGTTTATGTTACAGGGAGATATATTAAATCATCTACGTAGAAAGATGCTGGAAAAGTCTATCTGATAATAAAATAAAAACAAATGGTGCAGACTATGTCTCTAAGAGAGTCTGTTCATAGAGATGGTAGACCAGAATTGCTTACTGGCTTCTGTTTGGGGTGATGAAAGTTCTAGAACTGGGCAGTGGTGATGATTTTGCAACATTGTAAAGGCAGGTACAGCCACTGAATTGTATATTTAAAAATGGTTTAAGTAAAAATGTTTTGCTATGTGTATTTTACCATAATTTTTTTAGAAAGTAAGTAACAAACTGCTCATCCTCAAAGAGCTGAGGGCACAAGGAAGAAGTGGTTGGTAAAGCAGAGATAAGTGTGGCACATCCCCCTTTCACTGGTGTGAGTAGGAAATGGTTCTTAGTTGCCCAAGCACCTCTGTGTGCCCTGCTTCTAAGGTGGTGGCAAAAATTTCAACAGTCTACTCTACGGGGCCAAATGCAAAGGTTCACCTTCAACAGCATGCCCGTCAATACTCAGGTGAGTCGTTCTGTGGCAAGAATCCACTTCACATCACACAGGGCTTCGTGGAGGCCCTCACAGAGCATTGCTTGAGGAAGCCATCTTGGACCTGTCACTCAGGCTAGCAGCTAAAAAGTATCCCAGTTCAGTGGCTCGCCCCATCCCCAAGTAAGCCAGGGTCCTGTAATGTTGGCGTACTCCTAGCTGTGTGAGTTGGAACCATGTATATCTGTTTCCTGCATCAAAAGTGAAGGCCCCGAATGCTGAAAATACAATAGAACATCATTTACTGAGTATCTACCAGGTGCTTGGCACCATTCTGGGCACTCACACATGTGCTCATTTAATGCTCAGATAGGCCCTGAGAGATGGTTTTGGAGCTGAGACGAGAAAAGCCCAGAGCTTCCCCATACGTTCCCAATGCCCTTTAGCAACCGGTACAGATGCTGAGATTCAAACCCAGAGAATATGCTTCTAGCTCCAGCACACTGAATACTGAACTCATCAGCCTCTGGAAATAAAAAGCCCTTGCATGCAGATAAAAGCCTAGAAATCTTATTACATCTCCTCTGAATTTCTCCTGGAACGGTAAGAGGCACTGCGTTGGGACCTCAGGTGGGTGGGGACCAGGGTGGCTCCAGGGAGTGTGCAGTGGGTGGCTGTGACTCACCTCCTCCTTTGACTCAGGGTGACACCACTGCTGAGGCAGTGGACGCTGGATTCAGGATTAGAGATGAGCCACAACTAGGGGATGCTACAAGGTTTGGCACAAATAACGCCCCTTTTTATTACAAAATCTTTTATCACAAATCATAAGCATTGTAATTCTGTAACATAATAATATGACACTCAAGCACACCATATGACATTTTAGGTGAAATGTTCAATGAAAACCATAAATTATTACACCTGTCTTATTACACTACCACCACACTCAAACAGGCTTTACTTCAGCCAGACCTTGTATACTGACAGCCGTGTGCTCCCTGACCAAGCAGGTGTCGCATGTCCTCCCTCCATCCCAATGTATCTTGGCTCCCCGAGGCCCAATCTGCATATCCTGGTTCAGAGAACAGTCCTGTCTTCCCATGCTACCAGCACACCATTAGTATCCATCGTACTGGGTACCAAGCTCCCAGCCTCACCTGCAGGATGAACTTGCACTGTGGCCGTCAGAGTCAGGCTCGTATTGTGAATATCATTTTAATTTCAGCAGAACATCATTGGTCACCTAGATTAATGTTATTGAGTCAGATTGTTTTAGTATAACTTCTATTTCTTTGTGAATTTGGTTTGCTTTTATAGCTATGGGAGCGCTATAAGGATAAGAAATACATAACTATAAGCTTGTATTGTATGCATGTTATATTATGTTAAAATTAGTTTAAGTCAATAGTGAGGACTCCTGGGAACATTTTTCCTTTAAATGGAAACTTGTGGCACGTTCAGTCATGCTAATTCTTCCCTTTCCCAGTAAGTAATCCTCTGCATTACTTACAAAATGGTTTTTTTTTCAAAATGGAAAAATGATTATGTCAAGCTATTCATGTATGTTTTTACTGCCTCCCACGTCATAAAAGTCCCCATTCTAATCAGCTCTAAAGTCCTGTTGATTTAACACAAAAAACCTTCACTTTTTCCCCCACTGCCTTCATGCTTTGTGGGTTGCTGATTAGCGTCAATATCCCCATTCACTGCACACCCACTGAATGGCATCCATTGCCAGGCACTGGGGCTACCGGAGGACCCGGTCCCTTCCCTGGAGGGCCTGGCAGGGAAGAGAGACCCAGAAACGACAATGCGCCTGGCAGGAATACTGCAGAAGGAAAGAGAAGGCGCACGGCCTAGACTTCAGGGATGACATCACAGGGACAGTGGCTTCTCAGCCTTATCCTGACTATTCATTCATCTTATGATGTTCACCCAGAACACAGATGCCTAGTTTTTGCAAAAGTCCTTTCTTCTTAAGAAACATTTTCAAATAAAATATAGTTGGTAGCACTGCATAGTACTTCTGAGGCTATTTTACTTTGTTGTTATCTATTGCTTTGGAATCAGACTAGCCTGACTCTGAAGTCCTCTTCGTCTATCCACCAGCCCTGTTGTCTTGGGTAAAGCACCCAGCTCCTGCGAGCCTCGGGGTCCTTGTTTGTGTAACAGATGTGATGTCGTGTCCATACCACCTGGTTGTCTTGATCTAACAAGATCATGTAAGTAATGTGCTAAGCACAGGGCCAGACACATGTCAGCGCACCAGGGGTGGTAGCTGCTAATATTTCAATTAGTAGAACTCTTGGAAAGAAAGTCTGGAACACAAATCTTATGCCTAACTATAACCTGCTTGCAGTGGCATCACATGGAAATAATTTACTTTATCCATGTTTTGGAGACTTAGAAATGAATGTGTTTCATTTCTAAATGGCGGCTAGGTGAATCTGCTGATTTTAAAAGCTGTCTTCTTTGTATACAAAGTGTGCCTTTGTGATGTGCCCATTGTACCTTTATTTTTAGCTATACCAATCCACCCTTTATAATAAGTTGAGATCATAATATGATGCCACAAAACAATCACCCACAGGAATAGGCCATGACCACTAAATACATCTAACACTTGGGTGACTAAGATAAAAATATAAATAAAATAAATAAACTTTAAATCCCCAAACATATCCATACAATGTTAGTTGGGGGCCATGCTCAGCAGAGTATTTAGCATGGATTTCAGTAAAATAAGTGAATAAACAAGGTAGTTCAAAGAGAGAGAGAACATCATATACTTCAGGTTTTCAAGGGCTCTTGGGCCTGTGTATTTTTGGAAACAAACATGTGTCAGGGTCTTTAAACCTTCCCGAGTGCCCAAGAGCCACTCCTTTAACGTGAGGAGACTACGGAGTCAAAGCCCCGGGGGAATTCAGTGGGCTGGCTGCCCCTGGGGAAAGCAGAGATGTAGCTGAATGCCTCATGCCTTTTTTGGTGCCAGCTAACAACCCCTTGATACTAATGAGGCCCCATCATTTAAGAGCAGTTACATTAACTGACATTAATAAAAATAAATCTGTGGGAAAGTTCATTATTTTTTCAGGGACAGCTGGGTTTAGGGGCCTGTGTACCATCAGCAAAGGCTCTGCTCTCAGAGTCCTGAACCCGGCTGGAAGCTTAGCAATTCCTGTCCACCACTGTGCCTCTCCGCCACTAAGCTAACCTTTCAGCGGTGCACGGAAAATCGGGTGCTCCTGTTTCTGTGCTGGTAACGGCCGACTAGAACCCCCGGTGCTGTGTGTGCGTGTGTGCGCGCTGTGACTGCCTTGGCGATCTTCACCCCAGTAATGCCTAGACGTTGACAGCTCTTTTTCAGCCATTCCAACCAAACGTCCTGATTAGCTCAGGCAGAAGGGAACAGTCCCCAACCACAGACAGAGCCCCGCGTACGGA
Organism: Anoura caudifer; assembly: GCA_004027475.1. Taxonomy (NCBI): domain Eukaryota; kingdom Metazoa; phylum Chordata; class Mammalia; order Chiroptera; family Phyllostomidae; genus Anoura; species Anoura caudifer. Next base: position 48,831 of record PVKU01006491.1, read on the forward strand.
GCTGGTCGCCCTGCGGTCTCCGCGCTTGTTTCTATGGTTGTTGGGAACCAAATGGTGCAACGGGACAATTTCACAGTTCATTATCTGAGAAGTAGTGGAACCTCAAGAATGTAGTTGAGGGCAAGCTTGCAACCCTTGCATATGTTTCTAAGGTTGACAAAGTTACTAACATTGACAGTTGTTGAGCTTTGGTCAGAATTACCCAAAGGAAACGGGAACCAGCGTTTGCTGTGTAACGTTACACACGGAAGTGACTGCTACAGGTTCACCGTTTGTTTGGAAGTTTTGTGAGGCCTGTTTGAAGGGAGGAGAATGATTTTTGCGGGGTTCCTCCCAACTCCATAGTTTATGAGTTCGCAGTGAGGCAGAAAATATGCACAAATACGCATAAGTGGTGCCCCTCCCCCCACCAGAGATTTCTGCTCGTTCCAGTTGGCTGGAACAAGGTAAAGAGCGACTTTTTGTGATGGTTTTCCCCACACGGTTTGGACTAAAGCCAGGAGAGGCAGCGGCAGCTGTGCAAACCAAAGTCGACTGCAGGCTAAGAAGTCCCCACGTTCTAGCAGAACCTCAAAGAAAGGTGCTATTCAGCGCAAACCGTGTGAAGTGTGAGGGTTCCTATTTCACTAGACCTTGTTCGCTCACATCCAGTCGCGACCAGGGAAGCTTAAGCTTACAGCCAAGTCTAAAACCTGCTCAGCCCCTGTGGATTTCAGTTTAGCTCTTTTAAAACAACATTTTGATGAGTTGTGTGTAAATGAATCAGAAACATATGGATTCCATTTTCCTTGAAGTGTATGTGGGTTTGAAAATTAAGGGGGATCAATGTGCAGTGCTTGAGTATGTTTCCAAGGCAAAACGTTTAAACACAATGCAAGACGCTGTGCAGAACAGAAAACACACCTTCCTTCTTGAAGCCGGAGCCATTGCAGCAGACCAAGAGGCCAGTCCTGGGACTCTGATGTTGAGAAACACATGTGAGGTCTGGCCTTCCAAGGCCTGCTCTTATTCTGCTGGCAGCATCTTGCCATGTCTCGGGACCTTGCAAACAACACCCAGCAAATGAAAAGCAGACACCGTCCAACAGGGAAGCCAAATCATATCTGGACTGCAAATAAAATCACCAGGCAAACCGAACAGACTTTCAAACAAAGTACTTGCGCTCTCTTTTTAAGTTAATTTAATTCTCAATGGAGGAGAGTCTGCAGCTGAGATAGAAACTGAAGCTGAGATACATAAACCATACATTCTGTCCTCTGAACCCTGAAGTCCTCCAGGTCAGAGGCCATGAATAGCGGTGAAATAGGCTGTTTGGGACTGAAACTCGGCCAGGGGAGAGCCCAGCTGCTGACCCTTGGGGCTTCAGGGACATGTCACTGGTTTGCCACACCCCCACTCCCATCCTACCTCAGTGGCAAGAATCAGCTCCGAGATAAAACAATGAGTGCAGACTCAGCTCTGCCAGAGACCAGCCGTATTTTGAACATTTAAGAACTGATATGAGCTGTTGTTTTTAAGTGAGGACATTAAAATAACCTTCTATCTACTATTACAGTAATTGTGCAAAAGAATGTACAATTCAACATCAAAAATATACAAAAATAAAAAGGAGAGACACAAGAAAGTCCTCCCCAACTAAGGCAGTTAGCCAACATATGCTGACATTTGTTTAAATGACCTACCTTAATAATAATTTTTAAAGCAGTTAACCCAGACCATAATATTTTATCTTATAATTTTAATTGTTTTTACTTGTTCATAGCCTTTTATTGCTTAAAGAGGCCCAGACTGTCCAGATAAGTGATAGGAGAAAATCTGATTGCGGACAGATGGAATGCCACCACTGTGTCACTCAGCTGGGAGTGTTTGAGAGAACTCAGAGATAGCAGAGGCACAGCGTTCGCGGCCCTGGATGCCCCTCCTGCCTTCTGGGCAAGGTCCATGGAGGAGCAGTGGGAGACCAGATGTCTGGCCCTGGAAGAGGCTGGTAAAAAGGCTGCAAACCGATTCAGGATGATTCCTTCCACCCACGACTCTGCAAGCCTTAATGTCCCTGTAGTGCAAGCACCATATTGGCTTGAGAGCAAGACCCAACCTTGTAAAAGGCTTATAATATCAGTCACAGGCCCTGGCTTGCCAACGGCATTGGATTCAGCCCAGGTCTTTCTACGAGATTGGATTCATCTCATTGTTCGCCCACAAATGCCCGTTTACTCTCGACCTTTTCCCTCCCCTGACATGGACTTCCTCTCCTCTTAAACAAGTCCAAGTTATTTAGAATCACACAGAGCATTTCCCATGCTCTTAAATGTTAAAAGAATATCTGTTCATTTAAATCACGGTTTCCTGAAAGGCAGATCGTGGTTGATCAAACAGGTTTATTTTCACGGTGGTTGTCAGACCTGATTCCCCAGGTCACCCTCTGCTTTCTGCACTCGCAGACTTCCCACGTGGCAAAGAGCCACCCGTTCTCCTTCTGTTTCCTCTGATTACCCCTCTCTTCCTCAGCAGGTTGAAACATAAGCAGATGTATCTCCTACCCCTCCACTGGCAATTTTTAGTCAAAGAAAAATTTAGTTTAGTTATTTGAGTTTAAAAAGTAAGACATTTTTCACCTCAGCTGGTGTGGCTCAGTGGATTGAGCGTCAGCCTGTGAACTAAATGGTTGCTGGTTCAATTCCCAACCAGGGCACATGCCTGGGTTGCAGGCCAGGTCCCTTGTAGGGGCTGCCTAAGAGGCAACCACACATTGATATTTCCCTTCCTCTCTTTCTCACTCGCTTCCCCTCTCTCTAAAAGTAAATAAATAAAATCTTTTTAAAAAGTAGGAAATTCTTAATACCAAATTCAACCATGAAATGGTTTTCAAAATTCACTCCCTTGTCAAACATTTCCTGAGTGCCTACTGTGCAAGGCTCTCCTCAGAACCAGGAACACGAAACACGTGAGAAACTGTTGCTGCCTTCGATCACCTTTGACTTTCTAATAGTGGGGCATAGGCGTGCAGTATTAGCGAATTCCTGCAATTGAGAGGTTTGTTTATCGAGATACAAAGATATGAAGTACACCGTGGGTGGCCCAAAGGAGGGGGCTGCCAATTCTACCTTAGAAGAGTGGGAGGGAGAGGCTTATGCAAGAAGACCATTGTTTTAATCACCTCTTTTCACCCTGTAGAGGAGGAGAGATTCTGCCCCAGGGTTATGGGGTGACCGAACACATGAGACTCAACGCATGAGACTCAACGCCGTTTGTCAGTCACGTGCTCACTGCCGGGGGAGAAGGACACTGCATGCCACGCAGGGTCACACAGGACTTGCAAGGTTGTTTATCTGGAGGATCCCATCTGCAGGAGCAGAGTGCAGAGTAGAAACTGCGGTCTGGCCATTGGCCAATTCCACCCTCCCAGTTTCACCAGACAACAAGGCGGCACACGATAGCAGGCCTCAGTTTTAGGTCTTGCACCACAGTGCCTGAAAATGAGCGGGCTCCCCCTTGGTGCCTGGGCGAGAGGGGCATTCTGAGCTGAGGAACAAGCCACAGCAAGGGCCTAAAGGCATAAAGCAGCCTGGAAAGTAAGTTAAATATTTTGAAAAGAAATGAAGAATTTCTTTCTACAGATTTGCAGAAAAGAAAGCACAATCTTTCTTTAAAGTTTAAAATATTTAAACATTAGAGCTATGAAAGAAGAGAAGACACGTTAATTGAGAGCAACACGATCCAGTAGAAATATAATGTGAGCCAGAAGCATGAGTCACCTGTGCAATTTTAAGTTTTCTAGTAGCCACATTTTCAAAAGTAGAAAGAAATAAGGGAAATTAATTTTAATGATATGGTTTATTTGACACAATATATCCCAATGTTATCATTTCAACATGTAAAGATATAAGAAATATTAACAAGATGTTTATATTCTTTTTTCATAAGAAGTCTTTGAAATCGAATATGTATTTGCATAGTTACAGTATACCCCAATTTGGACTAGCACACAATTCAAGTGCTCAGTACCCACATGTAGCTGATGGCTACCATACTGCACAGCCCAGATGTAAGGCATTTTGAATTAGCTTGAATTTGAAACAAAAAGGTATATATTTTTCATCTGTAGATCAGCTGTTAAAATAACAAGCTTGCCCAATTAAGTGCAAATTTTTAAATGAGGGATAGAAAATGGCTGACGTGTATTATTACTTAGCCACAAGCTTTTTACCATAACAGTTACAGAGAATACTTCTAGATCGGAACACACTTTCCCACGCAGTGGGCCGGTGCCCCTCTGACCTGGGATTGATGGATGGGATGAGTCCCCGTGCTGTTTCTGCCCCAGGTTTACAGGCAGTGCTCTCCGATGATAGCAAACACACAAATCTAAAGTCTTCTTCATAGCTTAAGCTTTAAACACTAGACTTTAGGACAGCAGAAAGATAATGCAAAAGAAACCACTGACAGTAAGTTTTTAAAAAAAGAAACTTCTATCATATGATCTCACTCATATGTGGAATCTAATGAACAAGATGAACTAACAGGCAAAACAGAGACAGACTCATAGATGGAGAGCAGGCTGACAGCTAAGGGCCAGGGGAGGTTAGGGGTGTAGGGATTAAGCAAAAAGGAAAAAGGACTCACGAACGTGTGCAGCAGTGTGGGGATTGCAGTGGGGAGGGGGGCGTAAGGGGACTAAATGGCCATGGAAAAAGTACAATACCAAATTTTTAAAACTCTTCATTTAATATCATTTATTAGATATGTAGATGACAATCTTACCTGGCTGCTTGACCACATGACTACCCATTTTTTTACCTGAAGTTAAACTACACCACCTAGAAGACCTCATTTGTTTTGAGACTTCTGCAGAGAACAGTCTGAGTTTTCAGGAAACGAAGGTAACTGTAATAAGTAAGTTGTGCAGCAGAGACCCTACGGATACAAACATAATGGTTCCCCAACCTGACTACTGCCCTACTCACAAAATCTGTGCTCTGGAGGGCGGAAAAACAACATCTTATCCAATTCAGAATGGTTGTTTTTGCCACATCTGAATTTTTTTTATTAAGAGACCTGCTTTATTTTGATGATCTATTTTTAAATATCTCTATTTTCTTCTCTCAGTAGAAATATTTCTGGCTGAACCTAGATTTTTCTGTCATCTTAAAAAAAGCCATTGCTTAAGAATTCACATTTCATGCCATGTATTTACTACACAACATGGAAAATAATATCCTCTTTGACATAGAGTGATAGAAAGAAATCTAGGAAAGAAGATTCAGAGGCCTCGTTTTCACATTGTTCTTAGTGTTTTATATATACATGGGTGAATCATGATTTAACTGGTGAATTATCATTCCAAAAATGTGTAGAATTCAAAACATGGGAAGATGGTCGAAAGAGGGGGCAGTGAAGTCTGGGAAGTCAGGATGTGCACTGATAAATAAAAGCCCCATTTCCAGGACTGTTAAAATATTTGGGAAGCAATCTCAGAAAGCTCTCTTAGAGGTTAACTAGTAAAACACTCCATAGAACACCTCACGGACAAAACCAACCCCATTCTCTGTTAGCGGGTATTTAAACTGCTTTCTTTTTGATCATATAAAAGGTCTCTTGCTTGACTAATTTTTTTCCACAAAATGTATGCATTTCAGTCTGAAAATTCCCCCAAACCATCATTTAAAATTTTATCTTTGACATACATTAGGCAAATAGAAAAAAAATTAAAAAGTAATGAAGAGGGGCTCAAACTGCTTTGAGAAGTCTCCATACATGTGCTAATTAGTGAGTCCATCTAAAAATATTCCCAGAAAGCTGGATGCGTAAAGCAGACTGGGATAAATAATGCAGAGACCCTGTGGCATTGTGACAAACACCATAATCAGGGCCGTTGGTGAATTCAGCGGGCACCTCCAGTGCGGTGCCTGAGAATAAAACATCAACGGAGTAAGACTGAACTAACAACCTCAGGGTTATCTCTCTCTCTCTCTCTCTCTCTCTCTCTCTCTCACACACACACACACACACACACGCACATGCTTTTCTCTTTCAAGCTTTCGGTTCAGACTAAGCAGCTCTCTCAGGGTTTATATTCTCCTCACCCTCTACTTTCAGGTCTGTTTCTACATGAAGGGAAATAGAATGTCTTACATGTGCTGTGGAAATGTGCAATGTTCATGCAAACACTGGCCCAGTTACATAGGCACATGGAGATGATTAGCTGTGAAATAAGGCATTAGTGCACAGCCTCAAACACCAAATGAAATGCTCTCCGATTACAGGGATTGTGACCTCTGGAAGTCCCTTTTGTGAACTGACAAGCCTGCTGGTTTAGTCTTCGGATACAATGCCCAACTGTGTTTTTTAAGTACAATCGAGTTTCATCAGCCAGAGCAAAAATACTGCTAGTTGAAATGCATTCTGTAGTCACTAGAAAAATAACACCAGTAGCTCCCTAAATGAGGGGTAAATAGCACTATTATGGTAATTTCTGGTTTTAATGCTTTCAGCTAACACAGGAAGACTATGATTTGGATGTTGCAATGGAGATATTAGAAAAAAATACCTAGATATTTCACTAAAAGTGTTGCAGAAATGACAGCATAAATTGTGCAATTTCACACTCTCCACCCCCTCCACACCCGGAAAAAAAAAAAACATAAGCATTTAATGGCCTGATGAGTGTGTATGTGACGTGTGCCATGTATTTTATTATACACATTTCTACGGTTCCCTCGTTCAAGCCATTAAGATCGCACAAGACCAAGTCAAAGCTGCTCCTCCTCCAGCTCTGCCCCTCCCCACATACTGAAGTAAGTGCTCTGTGATCCTAATTGTCCAGAGCAAAAGGGAAGCTGGACCACTCCCGTGCTGACCCACTCGTGTCCACTTCTCCAGGATAGCTGCAGCTTTGTACTTCGTAAGACCAGAATGGGCTTCCACTCTGTGTCAGCGACCCATTTACCAGACTAATTAATTATACTGCTTTCTCAGACTTACTGAGCGTGCAAAAGGTCTACTCCATAGGAGTAAGCACAGGGTCTGGAGACAGTGTGAAGCCCACCTTCTAATGAAGGCCCTTGCTCTCATCTTCCTCTAAAATCAAGGCTTCCTACAAAAAGAATCCACTTCCCCCTGCCCCCCAACAGGGAGTCAAATAACCAGGTATTTACACTCAGAAAAGATACAGTCTTCTCTGGCAGCCTGGAAAACTGCGCAGCTGCGAAGAATCAAATAAATGCTTTCAAAAATCTTCCTTAAGAACCAAGGATGCCATTTAAAGAGCAAAGTTCTGAGCAATTTCTACTAACATCACAGGATTTTTTAAAACTAATTCTGTTTAAAAGATGCAACCTGCCTATACTCACACAAAAAGTCTATGTCTTGAGCCTTTAAATGTATTATAGATTATAACATACTAGATCTTCCATTCCTACATAGTAAGTTTTTTCCTTTAAATGGAATAAATGATCTAGTATACTGATTTCTCACTATAAAAGGCATTTTTAACATTTAGGGGGGAAAAGAGGGTTTTTCACTTTCACACGTATATTCCAATGTATGTTCTTTTAACAAGTTGAATAAAGATGTCAAAACTAATTGCTATTCTATGTCTAAATCTTGTTACAAAGAAGTTTATTCCTACACTATATGAGGGTTCTATCATTTTTATTCATTTTAATGCACTAGGGGGCTCAGTACCTTTGTGCCCCAGGATCTGGGTGCTCCTGAACTATCTGGAGGATTAGGAGGACAGGGTATATGGAAACAAGAGCCTCCTTGACTGACATTGGCAGTTGAAAATGGGTGGGTGGCCATCCTGAGTGCAGCAAGACAACCCTCATTCAGATTGCCCCTCTGCCTCAGCCTCCTCGGCCTCAGGCCTGGGTCCTTAAAAAGAAATCTGCAATCCATAGGGTAAAATTAATAAATAAGTAGATAATAAGTGCATACATAAATGCATGCATAGATGCAATAGCCAATAAGTATTTGCTGAGTTCAAAGAGAATATAGTAGTTAATCAATGAAGGACACAGAAATGCCTGCCCACCTGGAGTTTATAATCTGATGGGAGTGGGGAGGGGGAGGGAGAGAATGTATCTAAGTAAAATACATAATATACAGTTGTGAGTACACAAAACACAGAGTTTATTCTTATGTCATTATTTATTAATTAATGGATTATTTTCCATACAAACAACTGCACTTTTGCCCACCCTGTATTTATAAGGCAATTAGTTCTACAGAAAAAAAAAAATCAGGAAAGGCAATATGAGGAGATTAAGGAGGTCTGCTGACCTCTCAGGTAGGTTGGTTAGAGATGACGTACCTGAGATGACACTTGAGTAAAACACTGAAGGAAATGAGGAACATCTGTGGGAAATTTTTTCCGGGCAGAAGGAGCAGCAAGTGCAAAGGACCTGAGTCAGAGAATGTCTGGTATGGTCAGGGAACAGAAGAGTGAGTGGATGGAGACTAGGAGAAGATACGGTCAGAGTGACATGGTAAGGGCCGACCAATCGGATAGGACCCAACAGGCAAATGTGACCACATCTACTCGTAAGTGATGAGAAGCCCTTGAAGTGTTTGAGCAGAGAAGTGACAGAATCTCGGTAATGACTTGATCTCTGTAAGGACAAGGATAGCACAGAGAGGCTTACAAGCTAGAAGAACAGACGTTTAAGTTGAGACTCTAAGAAAGAACAAGAGTTAGCTAGAGCCTAGTGTGTTTGGGGGAGGTGGGCAAAAAGAATTTTTAGAGCCAAAAAAATGATAGAGAAGGCTCAGCGGGATTAGCGTTGGTGTTTTCTGAACCATTGGCAAGTGACGGTGGTGATAGCCACACTTCCTGTACTCTCAAAATCAGACATCAGTTTCTTTCCATGAAAGGGTACTGCAGCATCAGCTCCTGGGCCCCGGCTTTTGTGAGGACAGCACTAAGAGTATGCTCTGGTATTGTACCAGGAATTCCTTTGACCTGGGTTTCAGCAATGATGAGGGTATGTCTACAATGAGGTAAAGCAGAAGAGAAAAGGGGATGGTACATGCCCCATACTAGGCAGCAGAGAACCAGCAATTATTGAGACGTGGTACTAACTCAGGGACTTTGCACTTGTTGTTCCTTCTGCTGGAAAGCTTTTCCCTCAGATATATCTCCATTCCTTTAGTGTTTCAAAAGTGTCATCTTCTACAGCAAAACAACTTACAGGTACTGGAATTTAGGGATTTAAAGCTGGAGTTTTCCAAGAGTAGGTTAAAGCAAAGCCAGAGAAATAAAAAAAACAGAGCTGTAGAAATATGGGCTAAAGATAAAAAATAAATGGATAGTATTTGTGCATTTTTCAAAGAGTTTTTGAAGCTATTGCTTTCTTTTGTCTATACCAGTACACTGTAAGTTAAAGAGGGCAAGCAAAGAAAGTGGGCAGCAGAAAGAGTTAATGAATTCTATAATGCTACAGAGAGAGTGAATGGCAGATGGGAGAATCTGAATACAGAATCCTTGGTAACCAGTTCAAGTTTTTTTAGACAAGCCTTGATGTAAATAAATGGCCCAGGAAGACAGGGGAAAAGGGGAAGACCAATGGACAGAACTTGTCAGGAGAAAGGCTAGTCTGCATCTCCCAGAGCAGTGGCATAAAAGAGCCATAGACTGCCATAGACTTTATTTTCATGCAGCACAAAAGAATCTTTAGCATGTTTTTCAAGTGGCTGTACCACTTGCTAACAGGAGAATGAATTAGTATGAACTTCCTAAAGAAACTTTTCTAACCTTAAAATTCTTAAAAGCAGAATTTTAAGAACTAAAAACCTTAAATTGTGATGACTATATTAGTTGATATTCTTTGGGCTCTACGTAACCAAAAAAAAACAATAAAACTGCTTTAGTAATGGGGAACTATATTGACTCACCTAAGTAGTTGCGAGAAGGTTGAGCAAGTTGATGTCTTGACTTAGTCCAGTGGCTCTACTTCTATTCCCTGTGACTTCCCACATTTGAGCTTGCCCGTCAGAGTAAAGAGTCCTGGGCACAACATAATGTCCAAAAATAGAGGACTGATTAAAGTATGATGGAATGTTATACATCCATAAACATATGTCAAAGCACTTTAAAGACTTAAAAACATGATCATGATAAATGAAAAAAAACAGTTCAGAGAAATGTGTTCAACATGATTCTAGTTTTTGTTGGGAAAATACGCTCTATGTTTAGAGAGTTACTGAAATATGGAGTATTTTCATACTGAAATATGAAAATGCACACAGAGCTCCACTCTCTACGGTCCCTCACGCCTGTTAGGCTCAGAGAACTACAGCCTCACTTCCCTTCTCCAGCCCTCAAGGCTCCTGGCACTGATTCCCACTCAGAGCTTCCGTCCCCAGCCTGCACGCAGTGGTCTCTTTTCTGATGTTATCTCAAACCCAGCCTGGCCCCTTGGGAGCCCCAGTCTTCAGAGAGCAATCATACCCAGGCAGACATGGAACCGTGACAGCTACGGGCATCTATGAAGTTATTCCTTTTTGTTTTTTCCCCAGTAACATCTGAAACATCATTTTGCTGTCCTGGTGCCTGTAACAATCTATTTATTCCTCCTTATAAACCAACATTTAAAAAACAACAAAAAAAAGGGTTTATCTTTTAAAAACCAACTATACCAAATACTTCTAACAGAACAAAGCTAAGTTATAAATATGCAAAAGGACTAAAAGTGGTTGAAATGAGACTTCACCTATGGTCTTCTCCTCCCTCTCAATTGATACCCAAAGGAGAAGCTACCCAGTCCTGATGTTTACAGAATGACATCCATCACACAGGTAATTACTCATCCATCTTAATGCTTCCTTTTAAGTTTGCCCTTAAGGAGCCTGTGATCCCCCAAGTCAAGGGCCTCAGTAAAATCAATAAAAACTCGTCCTATCAGGCCACTAGCCAGATCATTTTCCACCTTTTAACAAGGCAGTGGTTATTAAATGCCTTGTTTGAAAACCCAAGTGGGGTCATCAGACTTTCATGATGAGAATAATCCATCAATTGTACATGTGCTATCTTTTCAGTGTCTTTGATATGATTGATAAAGTAGGTAATAGCCTACAGTTTTTCAATATCTGAACATGTTCTCCTTTTTACATTGGGTTTGCAGCATAGCAAAGGGAATTTCATGACTAAAGGAAGCTTGTTAAAAGAAAAAGAAATTTCACTGTGATAGTTCAGTCAATGCGTAAGATACTCCGTTAGCTCCAACTTTGAAAACTGAGCTCTAAGTGCCTTCATTAGTCTTTAACCTAGGTACTCAATGACCAGAGATTCTGATTCTGTAAATTTACAAGGTATATCTTATAATACCTCAAGCCATACTTTTTTATTAGCTGGATTGTTGCCCTGAATTTGTAGGTGAGATTGGAGATCTAGGGTCATGGAAATTAAGAATCCATTGCTTTTTGATTCTTCTTAAATGCCAAACAATCTGAAAAAGGCAACAACAAAAAAAATCAAATATACTTTTGTGGGTGTCTACAAAAACAAATGTCTTGAATACCTCTCTGGTATTACAATTGCTAAAAACTTGTGTTCCGGCACCAGCAGACCTCTCTAAGAGTGATAAAAACAACTCATCACTTGACAAATTAAATCTCCTTCTCTCTTCATTCCATAACTGTTTGATTTGGTTGGGGAAGTATTTTATGGTCATGTATTTCCCACTTAAAATAGAATCCTTTTTATCGTGTCACATTAATGATTAAATTAAAAGGAAACGATTTCAAAACCCTCACTGCATTACTCTAAATTTATGAAATTAATCAAAACAATTGAACTTGATGTATGATAATTTCCAGTAAAGAGCAATTATCTGGCATTCTGCACTCCTGCACATTATCAGGGCAAGGATAATTAGCATGGTGATGGGAATCCTGAGAAACAGCAAGACTCTGAAGCATCCTCCAAGTTGTTAAAGTCATATTAGAACTTTCTTATTAAATATATTTTTGTACTCTAAGTATTTAAAGTTGGGTAAATCACAAATCGTTTATTTGGCTATCTCAGTTTGCCAGATTATTGAATTGCCCCAAAGGCTTGATTTCCAGAATATAAGAGCGTAACAGGCAGTAAGCTCTTCTTACCTTCCCTGACTGTTAGCTCAGAGACGAGCTCCAGCAGCCAAACCAGAAGAAATAGGAGGCAACGAAGACTCAAATGTCCTCTTTAGTTTTTATTGGAATTTATTTAGAGAGAAAATGAATCAAGGGAAGAAATAAAATGGATCAACTGCAGCCAGCTTACGTTCCTTTTCTTTTCATGTGAGTGATGACAGAAGGAAAAATAATGGTTAGGAAGGCAGTATAAATGCACACGAGCCCTCTATTTGTGAATTCAGGTTTTCTTTACAAGATGCCTGTGTGACCCCGTTTATCCCTGACACCACCATCTGGGTGAGTGGCACCATGGTGGAGAGCACCGGCACCAGGCGCGCAGGGGGACCTGGGCTGAGATCCCTGTTTACCACTTACTTGCTGTCTGACTCTGGGCAAGTTACTTTATATCTGTGCCTCAATCTCTTCATTCATAAAATAAGGGTAATAATACTTACATCAGAAGGTTGATATAAGGATAAAAGAGTTAATGATTAGGAAAATTGCTAAGATTCCAGTCTTGTGTGCATAAAGATTACATGCATTTTATTATGCAATCTGCACACTCCCTAAAAACTGTATTTGTCATTTCTGTTTTATCAATGAGGGAAATGAGGCTTAGCAAAGCTAAGTGACTTGACCCTGGCCAGGAAGGGTAGGTAAGTTGGTTAGAAAGTCATCCGAATATGCCAAGGTTGCAAGTTCGATCCTTGGTCAGGACACATAGAAGAATCAACCAACGAATGCATAAATAAGCGAAACAACTAAAAATGACCTGTCTTTTTTTCTCTCTCTCTCTGTCTTCTTTTCTCTAACCCCCCCCCCTTTCTCTCTCTGTCTCTCATATCAATTTAAAAAATAGGTACTTGCTTGAGGTCACTTGCCTAAGTAAGTGGGAGTTTGGGTGATGCACTTTAAACTGTTGGCACAGTAAGTGGGATATATTTTATTTACTACATCTGACCCACCACACTAACAGCCTTCTTCAGGTCCACTGCACATACTCCGCTCCCTTCTTCCACTGTGTCTTCTGGTTCCTCTGTTTGCAATGCACTTCCCTGCCCTCTCTGCCTCCCAAACTTCTACATGTCTTCCAGATCTCAATGCAGGAGTCATTTCCTCACCAGGGTTCCCCAAGCTCCCTTATGGACCAAATTCTTTATTATAAGCTCCCAGTAGAATGCTTTCTTCTTTGAAGTTTTACAATTCTTTGTATGACCACAACTGTTACAGAGAACTGTCTTCACCAGAGATAGGCCTTGTGTGAATGTTTGCTCATTGTTGTATTCTCAGCACCTAGCACTCTCCCCAGCATGAAGGAAGAGGAAAATAATATTTTTTAAAGAATTGTGAATGAGGGAATATGCTAAGTGCATAATTCATTTTGGCTCTTATTTCTTTTTATCCATTCATAGATGAAGAAACTCAGGCTCAGGGGGTTAAATAAGCTGCCCAAGGTTACCCAATTGATATGTTCTAAATCACACTCTCACTGACTGCAAGACTCTCACTGTCTGCAAGACTCTCACTGTCATACTCAGTTTTTTAACTGAATATCAAATTCAGAGACTGTGATAGAATGATGGCCCCCACAAAGATGTCCATGTTCGAATCCCCAGAACCTGTTAATGGGTTACTTTATATGACAAAATAGACTTTGCAGATGGGTTAAGGATCTTGAGATGGGGAGATTATCCTGGATTATCTAGGCAGAACTAGTAATCACAAGATTCTTGTAAGAGGGGTGCAGGAGTCAGAGAAGGAAATGTGATGACTGAAGCCGAGGTCATAGTAATGTCATTACTGGAAGGAGGCCATAAGCCAAGACAGAAAAAAAAATGAAGGAATTCTCCTTAGAGTCTCCAGAAGGGACCAGCCCTGACAACACCTGCCTTTCTTTTAGTCATATAAGACATATTTCCAAATGTCTGACTGCTAGAACTTTGTGATAATAAATTTGTGTTGCATTGTTTGCGCCACTGTGTTTGTGGTAATTTGTTCATAGCAGCAACAGAAAACTAATACAAATGTTAATCATCACAGGTCCATTGATAAGGTCATCTGCATGATGATGTAATACTGAAGTGTCATTGACAGTATACTGCAAGATCAAGGTCAATGAACAGCTATAACTAACACACAAAAATAAAGGACCATTTGTTGAACTCGATCTATACAGTTACTCAACACAGATACTTCAAACCAACAAACAAAAAAGATTTATCCTGTAGTCTCTAACCCTGAATGATCTAAATTTAAAGAAAGCAAATTCCACAGAAAAAATAATCTCATCTTCTTTGTTCTGAGATAATACAACGTATTAGGAAAAGTTCCTGGCAAAAGTCAAAAATGTTGATTTGAGGCCCACACACCACTTTTTATGTGTGTGACATAAGATTGTGTACTTGCTTTCTCTTAGCCCATTCTAACATAAGTGGAATAAAACGCTACTTCCCCAGTCTACTATTCTGTGACCTCATAATAATATTACTTGGCTGAAAAGACCTTGTCTTTTCAATTAAGAGTGCTTGCTATGTTTTAAACTGCTCCTCCCCCAGGTTCTTCTTGCACACTGAAATCTAAAATTCATTCTAAAGGCATGCACACCGTTTATAGTTCAGGAAGATTACAAAAGAGTTGAAAGTTCAAATTGCCATGGGTCATCTGCTTGCATATGAATCCAGAATTGTCCCTAAACTGGGTATTAGACCATGGCTCTACTCTAAGTCTACCCTAACATGTGGTAAAGTTCTGCACGGCTCCATAACCTCCTCTTTAATAAATTCTCTGCCCTAAATCATAGGAATGCTAAAAATAATAAGACTAATAAAAAGAAAGCACCTTGAAGTGTGATTTTTTAAAACTCACAATTTTACCAAAGAAATATACATATCTCTTCCCAGACTCAGACAAGAGAGTAAGAGACATAAGAGAAAGCAATCAGAAGGAAGAGAAGGTTGAATTTGCAAATAAATCCTTGGCTTTTTCTTAACTGGAGACCTGTAAAAATGAAAAGATTTAGAACTATCCAAATCAGAGATGCTACTGGTGTCATCACATGCCTGCTGAAAAATAATTTTGCTAATATGCTCAGTGGAACTTGAAAAATTAAAAAATTGATTCCCTGTATATTGTAAAGGCTCAAGTAATGAAAATTTTATATTAACATTGATAATTATATTCTTGGAACAATAAAGGAGCATGGACTGGAAGAGCATCGTATTTTTAAACATCACACTAGGAATTGTTTATGGAAAGACACAGTTTGTGTTCTAAACTAGTACTTCAGTGACTTATCTTCATTAAGTAATAATATAAGGTAAAGACTATTAGTAAACTGAATATGATAAAATAAAATGGCTTTCTTCCCAAAGAGATTTTTAAATATACCATATTTTTATATATCACCCAACCAGTATTATTAATGCATAGGGATATTTCTAGCTCTTTATATATTATAGAATTGTCTCATAGTTTGCTCTGCAATCTTCTATCTAAGAGACTTGCTTTATGGCTATTTCTAGAACTAAAGGTGACTGTAGAAACTATGTCATGGACATCATCAGGAAGAAGACTCTGATCACTTGAGAAGCACCAATCGGCCAAAACTATTCTTGTGCCTCTCAATGAATCTGGATGCAGCAGCCACAGTTGTAAGGTTTCCTATTCAGTTACTGGATTACAGTCTTATAGAGAAGGCAGGGCAACAGTTTCTAAAAAGAAAAATCAGTTGGAGGAAGCAAGTCATTTGTGAAGACCCAAGTTATGTAATTCCTCTAGCAACAACTCAAAAGAAAAAAGTTCTTTTGTATTTTTTTTCTTTTCTGAATCCAGATATTTATTGAGTTCATTGCTTAGGCTAATATATCGGGTGCCTATGATGGACCAGTGTAGACTAATAGGGTAGACTAGAGTCAAGGTTAGAAGGGGTTATGAAAAAAGAGGCTAAGTAGCAGTTTGCCTCCAAGATTGCCCAGCATCTATAATGATCATGTCTCTTGGTAGTCACACCCCTATATGGTCCTTTACATATTGAATCAGAGTTGGTTTTGTGGCCAACAGAATGTGGTGGGAGTGGTAGTATGTTACCTCTATGGCTACATCATCAACGGCATTGCAGCTTCAGCCTTGATCTTTTGAATTACACATTATGAGGGAAGCCAGCCACCATGTTGTAAGGACACTCGATAGCCCTGTGTTGAGGTCCACAAGGAGAGCAGAAGACCTAGCCAGCAGCTAGTATCAATCTGCTGGACAAGTGCAATGAGCCACCTTGGAAATGAATCTTCCATCTCAATCAAGCCTTCAGACAACTTCAGCCTCAGCCAACATCTGACTGCACCTTCATGGAACACCCTTAAGGAGTAGTGTCCACTTAATGCACTATAAATTCCTGACCCACAGAAACCATGCAAGAAAACATGTTATTATAAGTGAGATCATATGATATTTGTCTTTTACCACCTGGCTTATTTCACTTAGCATGATAGTCTCTAGCTCTACTTGCTCTGTCATTTTGAATTGATGGCTGCATAGTACACATGCTCACTCAACAGTACCACTGCCCCCGTATAGTGAAGTTGTCATTGTTCTCGCATGCTGTTGCAAAAGGTAGGAATTTCTTTCCTTCTGCTGCATAGTATTCCAGAGGAATCTAATGAACAAAATAAACTAACAAGCAAGACAGAACCAGAGACATGGAAACATGGAACAGACTGACGGCTGCCAGAGGGTAGGGGGATGAGCCCAATGGTGGAAATAAGGGAAAGGGACTAGTCAAAGAACATGTGTGAATGACCCACGGACATGGACAGTGGTGTGGGAAATGAATGTGGGAGTGGGGGTTGGGCTGAGCAGAGGAGGGCCAAGGGGGAAATTGAGACAACTATAATAGAATAAATAAGAAAAAAGAAAAAAAAAAACATGTCATCATTCTTTTAAGTCATTAAGTGTTGAGGGGATTATTTATAGAACAATAGAAAACAAATTCTTTCAAATGAATGGCATGTGTTGAAATGTGACCTACAAGGCAATCTAACACAGTGGTTAGGAACAGAGTTATTGGAGTTATGCTGGTCTGGGTTTGAGTCCTAGCAAAGTGATTCTGCAATATTTCACTTTTCTAACTTGTTTCTTCATCTAAAGAATACAGATAACAATATTACCTACCTATTATTGTGAGGTCACACATCAATGGGCTATATGAGCTTTAGGGTCCATTGACAATCTAAAACTCTGTAAAATGAAATATATACCAGGTCTCTCTAGAAAGTGCCCAGCCATGTAATATTAAAAATAGAGACATTTATTGAAGAAGACACAAGATACAAGAAACATTGTACATAGGACAACGACACCTCAGCCCCCTTCAAAGTAGGCACCTTGGGACCTCACACAGTTCTCCAATCACCATCAGCTGCCCCATCGTATTTTTGCTGAATCTTGTTGACAGTTTGAAACCTCTTCCCTTTCAAAGGTGATTTGAGTTTTGAGAAAAGACAGAAGTCACAGGGAGCCAAGTCTAGGCTGTAGCGGGGCTGAGTCACCTGAGTGATTTGATGTTTCATAAAAAATTCACAAGACATGATGCATGAGTGGGTGCATATTTGTGATGAAGCTGCCAGTCACCAGTTGCTCATAGCTGAGGCCTTTTGAATCTTCCAAATAGTTTTCCTAGTGGAAAGTTCAAGCTTAACACAAAATTTGGTGCAGATTCATTTTGAATTGATGGTCACACAGTACACATGCTCACTCAACAGTACCACTGCCCCCATACAGTGAAGTTGTCATTGTTCATGCATGCACATTCCAGTCCACTGCCCTTGGTTGCCAGGTTACATTCATAATTTGCAAACTGTTCCCATTATATTAACAATGGCTGGACTTTTTTCCAATAGACATGTATATGTATACATATATGTGTATATGTATATATTCATATATATGTATATCAAGAGCACATGGTTTATTAAATCTTTACTCTTTTTTGGCTCCTGGACCCAGCAGGTACTTTACATACATTAGCGTAAAATCAAACTTGATATCAATTGAGATCATATCATCTAAGAGCTCTGCCCTCCTCCTTTTGGCGGGGGAAGAATTGGTCCAAGATGACTGTTGTATGATACAAACTACTAATTGTAATCAAGTTCTATTACAGCAAACGAATCTTTGTGTAAAAGATGAAAAGTATTTCATTAAACAGAAACCAAGGAAAAAGCTTATTATAGCCTAGTAGTGAGCTAATCACTTTCAGCTAAGGTAATGAACCCACGAGTATTCACTACCTAAAAACTGGGGTTTAGAAGGCAGAAGCTTAGCCGCAGGGAGGCAACACTGCAAGTCTGACTTCCTGACAGATCTCCTGGTTTATAGCCAGCGCCCCTCTTCCCTGGCCCCACCCAGCCTTCCAGATATTGAGGTTATGTTTTGACTTATAAAAATTAAAAAAAAAAAAAAACTATTAAACCAGCCTTGTGTTATTGAGACCTGAAAAATTCACTGGGTCAGAAGTATTTTTTAAGGGTTCTGATTTGAAATGGAATTTCACTTTGTTTTT
This sequence comes from Anoura caudifer, assembly GCA_004027475.1. Lineage (NCBI taxonomy): Eukaryota > Metazoa > Chordata > Mammalia > Chiroptera > Phyllostomidae > Anoura > Anoura caudifer. Next base: position 67,498 of record PVKU01006491.1, read on the forward strand.
GTCCTGTTCTCTTCTCCCTTTCTGTTCTTCCTACAGTTTCTGGTAATCATGGGAACCTTGGACATTATCATTCCACAGCCTCTGTCTCCAACTTTTTTTTTTTTTTTTTTTTTTTTGCCAATTCCAATTTGTTCTGAGTCCTGCAGCAAATTAAATAAATAATAAATGAAAAGGCCAGAGGCAATGGCACCATCGCCCTACACACTCAGGGGAGAACCCAGAGGTTGTAGAGAGCTCTCTGCAGAGAAGATGGAAAACAATGTCTCGGGAGCCCAATTATTTATTGTAGCTGCTGAAATGAGATGATTTATGTCGAAGACAAGCCTGTCCGGGAAATAGTAACCAACTGGTATAAATATAGATCTATTACTTTTAAAAAATGATCCTTGGACCAAAAGAGCCCACCATAAATAGAAATTAAATGACTCTGAATTGTCGATACACCTATGCATTTTATATGTACAGACAGGTATTGGCTATTTAATGATTACTCCATATTCTGTTATTTAATTGACAGAGTGTCAAAAAGCTAAGAACATAAACATTTTGTGTCTCAAATTCATAAGGTCACACAAAATAACTTGAGTTAAGCCATAGGTGGAAGAGGGTGAACTTATGAGGGTCAACTTTAATTTTCTGGTGCATTATACGAACAGCAAGGCATTTAATTGGCCACAACCTTGGTAGAGAAACAGGAAAATCCTGATCCTACCATATTAGGATCAGGATTTACTTACTTCAAAAAAAAAAAAAAAACACTCTACAAGATCACATATTAAAATTCAAAATTCAAAATGTCAAATAGCAATGCTGGTTCCATTGGACAAGCATCAAAAGGAAATTCGTTAAAGCCCTGGGAGAGTTCAAAGCATGAAATGCCCAGGCCTTCAAGAGGCATCGGGAAAGAGGAGCCCGTGGTTGGCTAAAGCTTAGAGGATGGGTTTGCTGCAATGTCAAGATGGCTGTTAATAAAGCTTTTTTGAAGCTGTATACAATCAGTAAAGAAAAGTGAGCATATGTGTTACATGAATGTATGTGATTATTAATATATGTTCTACTATATATCATATACATTATAAAGCACATGCAAAAATAAAACTTAGAAGGCAACAATAAATACTTATATGTTTCTTTACATTTTTCCGACATCTCACGACTGGTTGTGGCAATGTCACCAAGACTCAGAGATGAGGATGAAGGTTATAGAAATAGGAGTGGGATACGGGTGGGAGACAAGGAGTAGGAGGGATCGGGGACTGCAGACAATTTAGATTTGCCTGCCTAGCACTTAATGCTGAAGCAAATAGTGAGTGGATATTAAGGATATCAGTGAAATTTCACATCCCTTCAACTAATACTTTATTCCTTTCCCTGTGATTGTCAAGGACTGTACCCATGGGGAGGTACCACCCTGATTTACCCCCACTTGACCATTCCTTGAACTCCACTTTCCTGCTAACCACATGGTGGCAGGGTGGCCAAACACTAACATGATACTCCAAAAAAAAAAGAAAAGTAAGAGAAAAAGCCAGTTAACCTTTCCTTTGACTGTGCAGTGACAGATGTTCTCACAGACTGCCTGCCCATGTATGCAGAGTGGTTCTTGGACTCCAGTCACCTACACAGAACAATAGTTTGAAGTGCAGACGTCTGAGGTCTGCCCATCCTCAGGAAAGGCTGCTTCAGTTGGTCTGCTGTTGGCCTGGAGTCCTGCATTTTATAATTTTCAAACAATGCTGAGGCAGGTGACTGATGGTAAAAATCAGGAGGAGGCTAGACCTCTGGACCCTAAATCCTTAGGCATCTATTCCACCACGCCATTTTTCTGAAGACAGCAGATTGTATGAGGAACAGTCAGAGACTTTCTAAGGAGAGGTCAGACAGGGCATGGCTGAGTAGGACTTCCTGTCCCCCTGTGGTATTTAGATCCGTAAATGCCCCTTGAGGCCACTGCAGTAATCACCTCTAGTGATCAATCTGTGGGTGCTGAGCTCAGCAATTTTACCCTGCAGCTCCAGTGCCTGACAATGAGCATTTCTGCACGACCACTGTAGCTCAGGAAGCACCTTGGGTGAGGAGTCCTAGGACAGCCTTGAGATGCTGTGAAGAAGTGGCAATGTGAAGGGACACTGAGGGGTGTGTGGGACTGAGAGGGCATTCAAGGGCTTTGGGCCGGTGGTGAGGGACAATAGGGATGCCATTTACAGGATTAGAAATCTACATGGGACAGACAGGAAGAACAATGAAATGCAACTATGGAGTTGCACACGATTTGGTAAGCAATGGGAGCCTCTACAGGTGTTTTCGAGAGGTAAGTAAGTACAATAAGATGAGCTTGGGAAAATTATCAGAGCAGTGTGAATGATGTACAGGAGACATAGAATTTGAACGCAACAAAATAAGCATTCTTACAGGTTCAATAATTCACTATTTTTGACACTTTATTAAGGAACTAACTGGGGAATTAATAAGGCATTCTCCACCAAAAGCAACAAAGTGATAGGGACAGAAAAGGAAATTCACACACATTGTGTTCACCGCCATAGAGGTATATGGTGATTTACTCACAGACAAATGCGTAAATATGGTCCAGCAGAGTCTTACATCAGTCAGCATGTTTAATACGAAAATACCCCCTCCACTCACTCCCAGTTCTTCAGGTGCACGAGCATGTCATAGAAATAATCTTAGAACCCACAGACGGAAACGGCTACTGTTAAAGCTCTACTGTCTGCCAAACAAATCCAGGCCTCTGAGGACTAAGGCCAAGTAGCCTGACTCTCATTTTTACACGTGGGGTGGCCCTCTTCCAAACACGTTCGCATCCTGACAGCAGTGCGCCCTCCCCTCATTTACATGCGTGTGCCCCAGGTTGGCACTGGGACTGTACTCTGAGGTGCCCTTATGTGTGTAACGTAACTCCTCTGAGAACTAACTGACCTGCTTATTTTCATTACCTATTTTGTGCATACCCGATAGATTGAAGTTGTAACACCAATCTTGTTCAATGTCTAAGGAGAATACCTTCATTAACAGGTTCCGTGAACAGTTACTGCGTTAACCACAGTGTGTTATATGATTATGAGGATGCATGGAGGGGAGCTAAAGGAGGTAAACATGAGAGCAGAAACATTTCCTTCATTTCTTGGACGGGGTACAAAGGTACAATAACTGCTATAACCAAGAATCCTAAGTCTCCGTGGCCTTGCACAATGTACGATAATGCCTCACTCATGCAAAATCCAGTCCAGATGTTCCCAGTCAGATGGCTTTCCTAGGAGATCCTTCCATCTGCTGATACCAACGTCTTCAACATCTGGTCCCCAAGGAAGGGAAAAATCAGAGAGTAAAAGGTCGAGCATGAAAGATTTTTCTAAGCCAGTTCTGAAACTGGCAGATAGGAGGAAGGCTAATGGGAAATAGAGTTTAGCGGTGGACTCGGAAGGAATATAAAGTAGATTTGGAGAACATACAGCATTATTTCTGCCACAAAGTGTTAGCAATGTTTCTGTTCACCTCATCAGTCAATGGTTTTTCTCTAACATTAAGCCTAATTCAGCCAAGCACAAACTAAAAAATTATATGGTATAGTAGGTAACTATAATTATTTTATATTATATTGTTTATAATTAATTAATTAATTAATATAATTATGTATTACCACTATTTTTATCAAACCCCTGATGATGTTCTCCTCCTCTCGGTTTCAAAAACCTTTCTTAAGAACTTTATTACTAAATTATTCTGGTAGCCACCTCAAATCAGGCTGACCCTTTTTAAATGGTTGTTTTATAAGACTGATCCACTTTTTCCATTCTAGAAGAGATGACCTTTATAAATTCAGAGACCTAATCAATTTTAGCAAATTCAAAACAGGTGAGAAATACCTTATAAAAAGTCATTTGTTATGCGTAGGATCAACCTGAAATGTCATCGCCTATCTGGAACTCTCTCTCCCTGAGACTTCCTTTCCTGGGTATGATTAATTGCCCCTCATCTATGTTTTCACAGCATTTTCTTTATTTGCTCAGTTTTAGAATGAGTCATGTTGTAGTATAGTTGTTTGCTTTCATATTTGCTTCCCCCATAGACTTGAACTCCTGGGGGTTAGAGAAGTTCATGTCTTCAAGGCCTAAAAGAATTTTTGATGCCTAACAGGCACAAGATGTGCTACCAAACACACCCCAACCGTGCCCGCTGTGCGTGTGTCCACACCACCGCCACAGCGCTTAGAGGCTGCCTCGCAACTTGTTTTATGTGTTTCTATGACTCTGGCTACCAAATTGCACAAATTAAGGCAGGAATAATATCTTACGGGCCAATTGCCTACCATCTTGTTCCAAAAATGATTCAATATGCTTTGTAACACATATGGTGCAAGCAGATAAAAATAGATAATGAAGGAAATAATAGCAAAGGGTAAATAAAGGTAGAAAAAGTCCAACAGTGAGATGAGTATATAAAATGTCAGGCAGAACATCCCATCCTCTATCTGCGAGAAGTGAACCATGAACTTGGCTCTCGGCCTTCTAGTAGACAAAACAGATGACCACATTCTCAGTTACAAAATACGGTGTCTCAAAGAAGCAAGCAAACTGTTCTCTTGAGGCAATGATGGTTCGTTCTTGTGTTCCAAATTTTATTTATGTTTTTCAGCTACCCATTGGGTTTTTTTTGGGGGGGGTGTGTGGCCAAAACAATTGTTGTCACCATGAGCCACATGTTTGCATTTAAAACCAGGAACCATTGTTAAAAAGTGAGAGGTGAGACCTTTCTTCTAAGCTCTAAAATGAAGTCCCAAAAGATGCACAGCAAACGATGGATGCCTACGTGAATTACAAGAGCCCTTCAATGGACCTCTTTCCTCTCAGTCCCTTGATGTCACCAGTACAAAGGTGAGGGCGCATGGGCATTCAACGAAGATCAAATTAAGGTAGAAGTGACCTCTCCTACTGGTGCAGAATATCTGCCTAAAACCGGCATTTAGAGATCAACCACCAACCACAGTATGGACCAACGCTCCTCACAGTATGGACCAACGCTAGCTCCATACAAATTACCAAAGGGAATGCATTTTTTTATTAGAAATTCCAGGAAATTCTAATTTATTAGATCCTGTTTGGACTTCAGAGATCTATATTATTACAAATCTCTTGACCAAGTGATTCTGATCAAGGCGAAGTTTGCAAAAACCATCAACATGTTTCTTGCTATAACAACATAAGTAAAATGTCCACCAGATTTATTTTTTATGTTCCTATTTCATCAGTCATAGGTTCTTCAGTTTAGTACATTTACTCTTACAGATACATTTGTTCCTGGAGACACAGCTGTAAGAAGTAACCCTCCCAGACTTTAATGGTGGGATGTAGGGTCCATCATCCTCGAGCTCCACTCTCCAGCTTTAGAAAAATAAGCTCATGGTCCCTGAATTATCCAAACAAGTCTCATGTCCCATATTAGTGGAAATATAAATTTTATAAAGAGAGAATATCCAAACTGTTAACAAATCAGCCTGGGATTCACGGACACTGCTTCCATGGTACAGCACCCACGATAGCTGACATCTGTCAGGGACTTCACGTGGTTGATACAATTCAGGTGACGTACTGTGCACTTTATAGGGCCTTTCATATAATGCCCAGAAGAGCCCTATGAGGTATATATGATCGCCCACACTTCATGGAAAACAAAATCAAGATGTAAATAGTTAAGTAACTTGCCTGAAGTTCTATAGACAGGAAGTAGCAAAGCAAAGTCTGGGTCCAGGGGGTCTGACTTCAGAGCCCATGCTCCCACACGTCTAACTGTCCTGCCAGAAGCCGGGCATGGCATTTAAACACGGCAGATGTTAGGGCAGAGACCCCAACCCCACTTTGGCTAGGTTTTGTTTCATTTTATTTTTACCTTTTACAGGCTGGGTGAAAAGTTTTTCAAACTTTTCATAAAAGTGAATGAGTCTACTAGCACTTAGCAGACATGTGATACTGAAAAACTACCCAGAAAACACTACCCATCAGGATATTTACTGCATCTTTCCCCGCTGGACATGTTCCAGGAAAGGATTTTACAGTGCCTCAAATATCATAGGCTTCTAACTCACTCTTAGTAACAAATGAATACACAAAAGAATGAATGAATGAAAGATTAGTCATGTCAAATTGATGAGGGCGAAACCAAAGAGAAGAAGGATAAGGAGAAGCGATGTGTTATGTATTGTATCCCAACAAAATTGCTTAATATTTTCAAACAAACAATCCAAAAATTAATACATCCATTTCATCAGTCTAAATCTTCTCTGTGAAGGGAAGGATTTGGGTCATATGATTAAGTTTTCTTGTTGTTTTTTAAAGACATGTTCTATATCCACTTAAATCTTGCATTGAAGCCATTTCCAGGTAACTTTGTAATTTTTCTCCCTATTTTATGCACATCATCAAAACAATTTGAAAAGGCAATTACAATATTATAAACCCTTGGAATATTTTTTGCACATATGTACAGATGTTCTCTAAGAATTGCTTTCACATAAAATCAGAAAATTGAAGTCACTAGGTAAACAATTATATTAGGAGATCATGCAAGTGGGTTTATTTATACTGGGACTCCTGGGCTTTGGACACAAAAAAGTCCCACATGCTTCACACAGAACACAACTGAAGTACACGCAGCTGGTTCAGCTGATGCATTTAACTCTCAGGAATTTTAATCTGACACATGCATTTTTATATGCTGATATTTCTAGCATCAGGGAATATGACAAGGATCCCAGAGAAACACCACACATTCCATGAGACTCCAAGGGAATGAGTATGAATGAAAGAGGAACACAGAAAAGCTACACCTGGTGAAAGTACCAGGGAATTCTGCTTTCTCATTTCTATGTCTGGACACAGTCATACCCACTCACACCTATGCACAAGCATACGCAAGCACACACCTAGCCTAGCAAGAGTACACAAGTGTCCCCAGAGTCAGCTGGAGACCTTGGGCCACGTGAAGAGTTTGGGTCTGGTGGAAGAAAGGAAGCCTGGGGTACCCCTATCCTAGAATCCAGATAGCATGTCCGTCTCTTTTCCCAGTTAGCATCATGAGATGACCTTGCTTATTCATTTGTATCCTGTGCTTATTTCATAAACCTGAACACATAATCAGTTTTCAACACAAGGTCATGAAAATATTGAATAAAAAAGTCAATGAATGAATGAACACTAGACTAGAACAGTCCACTGTAGACTGTGTCCCTCGTAGAATGACCATCCCAGCCCCCTAAATGTTCTTGCAGTCTGGACAGGAGCCAATAATAACAATGCATTCCATGATTAGACTGCTTTACACATTGTTAAGGGATGTCTGTTACATTCATCCCTAAAACCTCTTATGAGAAGGTCAGATACCTCAATCTTAGTTTTACATGTTTACATATTAGGAAACCATGGGTCACAGAGGCAAAGCAACTTGTCTCATTTCACACATGGAGTCTAGTGATAGAAATAGAACTGAAGCATAGGTATAGTTATTATTCTCTGTCTACTCTTCCACTGAGAAACATTTATTTATATATAGACACACATATACACTATATACATGTAATATATAAATACACACAACATACACATGACAGTCAATTCTTTTTTAATATATTTTATTGATTATGCTATTTCAGTTGTCCCATTTCTCCCCCATCCTTCCCCTCCACCCTGCACACCCCTCCCACCCACATTCCCCCCTTTAGTTCATGTCCATGTGTCATAAGTTCTTTAGCTTCTACTTTTCCCACACTATTCTTGCCCTCCCCCTGTCTATTTTCTACCCACCATCTATGCTACTTATTCTCTGTACCTTTTCCCCCTCTCTCCTCTTCCCTCTCCCCTGTTGCTAACCCTCCATGTGATCTCCATTTCTGTGGTTCTGTTCCTGTTCTACTTGTTTGCTTAGTTTGCTTTTGTTTTAGGTGTGGTTGTTAATACCTGTGAGTTTGCTGTCTTTTTATTGTCCTATTTTTTATCTTCTTTTTCTTAGATAAGTCCCTTTAACATTTCATATAATAAGGGCTTGATGATGATGAACTCCTTACTTAACCTTTTCTGAGAAGCGCTTTATTTTCCCTTCCATTCTAAATGACAGCTTTGCTGGATGGAGCAATCTTGAATGTAGGTCCTTGACTTTCATGACTCAGAATACTTCTTTCCAGCCCCTTCTTGCCTCTAAGGTCTCTTGAGAAATCAGCTGACAGTCTGATGGGAACTCCTTTGTCCCTTATCCTGACTGTCCCCTTATCCCTTGCTGCTTCTAGAATTCTCTCCTTCATTGTAATCTTGGCTAATGTAATGATGATGTGCCTTGGTGTGTTCCTCCTTGGGTTCACCTTCTTTGGGACTCTCTGAGCTTCCTGGATTTCCTGGAAGTCCATTTCCTTTGCCAGGTTGGGGAAGTTCTCCTTTATTATTTGTTCAAATAAGTTTTCCACTTGTTGCTCTTCCTCTTCCCCTTCTGGTACCCCTATAATTTGGATGTTGGGATGTTTAAAGATGTCCTGGAGGTTCCTAAGCCTCTCCTCATTTTTTTGAATTCCTGTTTCTTCCTTCCTTTCTGTTTGGTTGTTTCTTTCTTCCTTCTGGTCCACTCCATTGATCTGAGTCCCAGTTTTCCTCCCATCTCTATTGGTTCCCTGTGTGTTTTCCTTCATTTCACTTATTGTAGCCTACATTTGTTCATCTAATTTGTGAGCAAAATCAACCAATTCTGTGAGCATCCTGATCACCAGGACTTTGAACTGTGCATCTGATAGGTTGGCTATCTCTTGGTCGCTTAGATGAATTGGCTCTGGGGCTTTGATCTGTTCTCCCATTTGAGCCATTTTGGGGGGAGGTTTTTTGGGTCTGGTCATAGCTATTACATAGTGAGGGGCGGAGCCTTAGGTGTTCCCCAGGGTGGGGCAGCCCAGTCTCTGGGTAGTGACGATGTATGTGGGGGCAGGGTCCAAGAGGGAACAATGGTGCTTGCTCCGCTCTCTTGGATTCCAGTCCCTTCTGCCTCTTCCCCTTTGCCTGGATTATCTGCACGCGAATGTGGGACCACCTGGTCAGCCAGCCACCTTGTGCTGCCTCATTGGGTCTGCACCATTGCCACCCTGTGCCTGGGGTCCACTAGCCACTGCCTGCACACCTGGGATCTGCCAGCTGCTGCTGCTTGGGCTCCCGAGTCTGCCAACCTCCACTTTTTCCTGCCGGGACTCCACCCCACTTACCAGTCTGGATGAATGGTTGTTGGACTTCCGTACAGTTCAATTTTCTATCAGTTCTGGCTGTTTTCTTGTTTCTAAATCTTTGTTGTCCTTAATTTTGGGTGTGCAAAGAGATACAGTGTGTCCACCTACGCCTCCATCTTGGCCAGAAGTGACAGTCAATTCTTATTCATGGTAGTAACATTCTGTAAAGTCCCCGAATACAGTGAAGTAGTGAATAGTGAATTATTGCTTTCATGATATAGATCTATAGTTATGTTTATGTGTATGCATATGTCACATAGATCATAATCTTAAATCCAAAACAACTCAGATTGATCGATTTTATTTATTTTACAAAAAGAGATCCTAAGTATGGAGTGACTTGCCTAAAGTCCCTCCACTAACAGTTACCAGAGTTGGGATTGAAACCCAATCCAACGGGCCCCAGAGCCAGAGCTGCTTCTACTACACTGCACTGTGCCCTCCTGACTCCATTCTCTGGTCATTTTGGTATTAGAACGAGACAGGTACAGAAACCAGGGATGCCTCAGCTGACAACTTGTGCATTGGGGGGATTCCAATTTTTCACACTCTGAGTATGTCCCAGAGTTGATTTGCAGTTACAAATAAAATTTAGTAAGCAAGTGAATTCAGAAACATGGAGTATGTGAATGATGAGAATCAACTGGTATATAACATACATATCATATTGTATTGTAGGAGTGACCATTCCCTTAGGTCTGGTCTCTGGGACAAGGGAAGGAAGGAAGACCAGAGGCTACTCCACTGATAAGCAGCTTCTACGAGTTTTCTATTTAAAATTCATTCTCCATTTTGTCTGTTAGACACAGTTGAACTTCCACCTCCATATTTTCATTATCCTTATAAAACTTGTGGGCACTGAACTAGTGTAAAAGAGAGAGGGAAATGTATTCTGCACCAAGGACTCAGTTCCCTCTCAGGCTCCTTCACCCTTCAGCACAGGAAGGAAAACATCTTTGCCAAGAGGGTGCCAGTGAGAGACACATGAGAAAACCATAGCAAGGCAAGGGAAACATTTGGACAACTTTGATTAGGAACTTGAGTGAAGCCAACTTTGTTACGTGGTCATCAGGACATGCTTGATTTGCATACCTTTAGGACTGTCTGACAACTAGAAGGCACAGCTACAATAGTGCTAGACTGGACAACAAGGCCATGGTGATAAGCCAAGGAATGGACAGCAATGCCCTTCTGCACCAATCTCCACACCATCAAGTGAGGAGAGTGATCAGAGCCACATCTCCGAGGCAACTGCTACCATTCACTCAATCTCTGCTCCCAGCATGCTCTGTATTAGGCATTTTGTGTGCGCCAGACATTTAATTCTTACAAGAACACAGCCAGGAGCCGTACTGTACATTTTCCCCAAATGAGGAAAGTAAATCTTGAAGAGGTGAAGTGATTTCCCCAGGGTCGCACAACCAGTCAGTGACAAGGCCAGGATTCAAACCTAGGGCTGTCTGAAGCCAGTGTTTCTTCCACTATGTAGATACTCAGATGCCCTCCTTCTGTGGGTACTTAGGGAAAAACAGGGATGGATCTAAGCATAGCTGACAGGAGTTTCCCAGCACTAGAATCCTCCAACCCATTCTGTAATGAAGCAACATTAAGGGTTTACTCTGAGAAAAAGGTAAATGCAATTTATCAAATTGTTTGTGTTCTTATATTGAGCAATTGACTTTCTGAACTGTGTTTCAATTGACATAATAATATATATTCTAATAACCATGTGTTTGTCATTCTCATCATCAAAAAACAATTTGTTATAAAAGACACAGTTCCAATGTTATCAAACTACAGTGATAAAAAGGTTTTGGAAATAGGCAGATTCTGTCTTCTCATATATATACAAATCAATTTAAAAATTAAACATGAAATAGTGTTCAGCTAAAGATGTTAAGGGTTTTGCTGAATGTGAGACATTTGAAAAAGCAGTACTTTGGAATGTTCCATGATTCCCAAACCTGCCTGGATTCACCCATCCTTACCCACATGCCTATGGAACCCAGACATCAACACAAGGAAACACACAGTAACCCTGCTTCCATGGTCAAAAGCCTTACTTCAACCCTCTTCTATTCAGTCTTCTCAGGAAAAGAGATACCATTCCTTCCACTCCTAATTTTTATGTATTGTACTTTTTGAATGACATACAATTGACTCAGTGTCTTTGAATTTCTTCTAAACTTACAAAGCACTTAGGATCATTGAGATTCTTTCGGAATGCAAGAATGTGTTCCTTAACTACCTTTGCCACGCACTGTAGGTTGAATGTTGCCTCTGTCTCACAGGGTCTGGGTGTCACAGTAATAAGCTCATAGCTTATCACTGTAAATTACTAACATTAGAAATGGTGGATCACGCAGATAAATTATGGAAAATTCTGCAACAAGAGTTTCCAGGCCATGTGTCTGTGGAGTGTGCTAGGTGTAAGGCAGGAAAATAAGATTCAAGAGTTCTGAAGATATCCATCTTCTGAATGAATAATCATCCTGCAGTGCAGGATTGTAGGAAGGAATTTTTTAAAGTGGAGACCACCATCCTGATTTCATTGACTAAAACTGCTTACTTTTTAGATAAGCCTCAATTTTGCCAACATATAAAACACAGTGGAAATGACAGCAGAGGGTCTAGGCCAGCTGCCAAAGGTGAAAATGAAACAATACTTGACCATGTTGAATTGAGTCCATTGCCCTGGGCTCCTCATTTAAGAAATCCCCAATCTGCTGTAGTAAATGGCAGAGGAACAGGAACTCAGGGAGGAAGAATAAGTCAGGAAACTAATGTAGGTAGGAATGGTCAATTTAAAAATAGTAAATGTGATTTCCATAAGTCACACAAGGAAATCAAGTGTAATATGTTTATCTCTCTATCTATTACAGAATATCTGTTCTATCGTAGGTCTATCCTAACTTCTACTCACACACCTTACACTTGTTAAACTTTTCAAAGTGGCCCTCCTTGAGGTTCATCTTAACCTAATTTGCCATTGTGAAAAGAATATTAAAGGGGAACAGGTAGTCTCAGAACTACTCTATAAAGAAGTTAGTGGCTTTCAAATTGTTTTTAACTGTAACCCATCATAAAAATACATTTTACATAGTGACACATTACAAACATATGAATATATAAAGTACATACATACACACACAAACTTAATAAAACAATACCCCAATAAGTTATAAACCTAGGAATAAAGAAAAGAAGGAAGAGCCCAACCCAAACCTGACATAATATGCAATTGATAATTACATTTACCTAAAATGTGTTGACATAGTACAATGCTCACAATAAAAAATAAAATGAAATATATAATTAAAAATATATAATATAAAATTATATAATAAATATAAAACATATAATAAAAATTGTGTATGTGTGATCCCAATTTTTAATTTAATGCTATCTTGATAAATTCAGGCTGGTAATATAATTTTTTGTGACTCAAAACAAAAAGAACATTGTTAAAGTGAATGAGGTCCAAATCCTACTTATCTTGCAGAAAACCAACAGAAGAATAACTTATCAAGGAAAAAGATGAGAAGCTCTATAAAATTAATTAAAAAGCCACAATTTCCTGATAAATTCAGACTGTGTATACAATCAATTCACATTATTCAAAGTATGAGTCTTAATTAATGAGAATAACAGCAGTAACAACAATTAAGTCTCTTACTGCCTACTAAAAAGAAAAATAGGACTGTGGTGATTCAGAATTTATGCCACACAACTAATGAGAAATATTCAGTTACTTTACTATTTATTTATTTATTTATTTAAGCACATAGCATTCAATATTTTTTCCACTAAGATATCCCTGACTCTTTAATAGGGTATAGAAATACCAAAGGTAAATAAAAACAGCTCCAAATTTAGGGGATGACCCAAGGAAGTAGACACTGACATTGGATGTGATAAGCACAGCCCCTGAGTGAACTTAAAGCACTATGGGGTAGGGATGCTACGAGTCGTGGGCAAACAGCAGAAGAGTCGCAGAATGGCTGACTTCGGGATGAGTCTTAAAAAGTGTGCGGACTTTGCCAAGTAGACAAAAGAGAAGGGTGTTACCAAGAGAGAATATAACAGGTTCAAAAGTCCAGAGATGGAAGAGAATGCTCCCACTTTAGGAACACATATATTTCAGTACGACTAAAATGTAGGATGCTTGATGGAAGAGAATGGAAAGAAATTAATTAAGAGGGGGGAACAAGATGATTTTTATGCTGTTCTTAAGAGTTCGGGGTTCTCCTGGAGGTAATGGAGAGACTATGTAGAGCTGGGGGCCAAGATGTACCAGATCTCATTTGTGTTTCAGAAAGATTATTCTCAATGAGTCTGGAGGCATGCAGAGTAAGAGACAAGGATGTTTATTCAGGAGTTGCACTTGGGCTTACAGACGTGTGTCACTCTCAGACTGGCTCTGCGGAGAGAATTAGCGGAGACCTCACGCTCAGTAGTCCTGGTGTCCAACTTGCAGAACCCCTGGTCACAACTGAGAGAAACGCTCTTTCCTGAGATCAGTGTGTTCTGTTTGCCAGCACTTTGACACAAAGAGAAATGTTGGCTTGGTAGAAATAATTAATCCTCTTTTTCTACCACTGGGATAAACAAAAAAGAGAAAAAAGAAATAGATGTTATAAAAAAATAAAATCCAAGGCAGATCAAAGGAGATGTAGCAGAGAACTCAGCAATTGCCACCCTTAAGCAAAAAAACAGTAAATGAAGAAATGAGTTTTGGCAGCTCAGTGAATGGGATATTAAAGAAATTAATTCAGGAGGGATGTAACGACCTGAAAAAAAAAATGATGAGCAAAGACCATAAGGATCAGAAGAGAAAAAATGAAGCAGACAGGTAAGAACTATTTTCTTCTCTGTCCTATTTGAAGTATATCAGATTTAAGGTGTCAGCAAAGGTAGAATAGATGATAAAGCTAGCCAAAGATTAATTTGGCAAAGTCATTTTAATTTCCTATTCTTCCTGTTAAGCCAAAGAATGGTATTTTAATTTACCGTCATAACAAAGGAACCAGCTATTGGTAAGGGCGGACAGGTTCAAGAATGGTGATGTTCCAGGAGACTCAGGATGCATTTCCAGCTGAAGATCAGAGTTACTTTTGAGGTTCAGACATTTAATATAATCTGTGTTCACAGGTTTTATATTTTCTTTCTAGAAGAGACTTTAGTGCAACAGGGAATTAACCTGAAATCATTCAATTCTTTCACTTAACACTTGAAAGAACATTTCTATTCAGCCCGCCTAAAGTTAGTGAATACTATAATAAGAAGTTGCTAATACTAAAGTATTTGGTGTTCCTCTGATTTTTAACATAATTTTCCATCTCATTAGGTAGAGTCTTATTTTCTTCGAGTTCTGTGAGTTAAAAACAGAGAAGACAATCGTGGCGCTGCCCAGAGCCCCGACGGTCCTGACCCAAGTCTCTCAGATACACTGCAACAGCCTCAAGAGCAGGGCAGGGTTTCTAGAAACTTTTGAGTAATAGCCCCAGAGATTCAAATCCTCATTTATTAACTGGCTTGTACATTTTACACATAATTTAATGTCGCTTCTTGGGCCTAAAGTGATAGTGTTCACCATGGGGAATTGAAACCAGCCGATCAGGTTCAAATTTTTAAAAACAAGCATCCTCACCCATTGTTTTATGAATCAGGGAAATCTGTTATGAAAAATTCTGATTATTGAAGAAGTTGCAGGATAAAAATCAAATTAATAAACCTTTTGACTTCATCAGTCAGTACTGTGC
This sequence comes from Anoura caudifer, assembly GCA_004027475.1. Classification (NCBI taxonomy): domain Eukaryota; kingdom Metazoa; phylum Chordata; class Mammalia; order Chiroptera; family Phyllostomidae; genus Anoura; species Anoura caudifer. The sequence continues at coordinate 82,531 of PVKU01006491.1, forward strand.
TCCAGCATATGCAAAAAGGCACCTAACATTAGGTCCAGTTACCTTTATTAAAAATTAAACTATCTTTTGGTTTTAATACTCCCAATACTGGTTAGGTCTGCCATCTGATTTCTAAAATTTTATTCTCCACCTTCCCTAGTCTGGCCTCTCCACTCCAGCTACTGCCACCCCTGAGGAAAGTATTTCTGCTCACTCCCTGAAAATCAAGGTAAGGGAGCAAATGCCAAGAGGGCTGCCTTTCACCGTAAGTGGGCAAGGTGGTGACCATAGCAGACAGTGTCCCTAGGGACCTTGTCTTGTCATCTGGCCATAGTGAGAATTTTCTCAGCTTTCTGGGGGTTGGGGGCTCTGACCCAGCTTTCAGCCAGAGCCTGCTGCTGGAGAGCTAATTACTAATGTGAAAAAAAAAAAAAAAAGGACTTGATTCAGGTCAGTGTTTCCTCAAACATTGTTTATATTTGATTTTAAATCCATACAATAGCAGAATTGACATTTGCAGCTCGCTACCACATTCATTTACAAGGCTTTATGTTATTTTATTTTCAGGTTACAAATGTTTGAGGAGGCATTTATCATTAAAGCCACGGCCTTTGCTCCTAGAGCTTTACCTTCCAAGTACAATAACAAAAACTGCTAATTAAAAGAGGGAAAACAACCAGGAGTGATCGCAAAGGGGCATCTCTTCCTCATCAGCATAGAACAACAGACCAGCTCCGTGCGGTGCTCCATGAGGCTTAGCATTAGGAAGCTTCCTCTAACCACTCAGGGCATCCACTTAATTCTGCTGTCTTCAGAACATGAGGAGGGAAAAAGGGCATTATTCTCTTGTATAATAATAAGCCAAGATAGGCTAAGTTATGCACAAAAACAACCCCCAAATCTCTGTGATTGAATCCAACAAAAGTTCATTCCACACAGTAGTCACAAAAACCACTGTGGGTCCAGGTAACACTCTGGAGCACCTTGCCCCCAGAGAGCGACTCAGTAATCTCGGCTGACAGAGGTGCCACTATCTTGTCAATGTGTCATCCAGAGTATTGTCCTCCTTATTTGGTACAGCAGAGAAGAAGTAATTCAATGCTTCATTCACGAAATAATGAATGATAGAGCTCACTGGCCAAACTAGTCACATGATCTCAACTAACTGTCTGAGAGCAAGAAAACAAGAAAACATCTCTCTCCCGGAAATTGAATGACTAGAATCAGATGAGAGAGCGCTAAAGTCTACACATAACAACTTACATAGGTGTGGTTGGCCCTTCTCAGTTTATATAACATTCACATACAGAGTAGGAAGGTTGTTTCTAATGAGGGGTCCCTTTTGGTTTTCAATAAATTTTGAAGTATCTCACAAATACTTCTGTTTCCCTTTCCTTGTTTCTTTGCTATCTGCATTGAAATGTGAATTTTTGTTCTTACCAAATATCAGATAAATCAGCTGAGAAAGTTGATTTATTCAACTGAGAATATTTTGGTATGTTTAACATTGCTCTCAAAAATATATTTTGGTATACCTTGCCACCAACTACCACCCAGAAGACAATTTTATGAGCTCTGTGTTATAGCCAAATAAAACTAGACTCTAAGGCAATGTGTTTCAAAAGTCCACTGAATTAGGAGAAGTTTGAATTAGCGCCTTCCATTTTATCAACAAAGAAACTAAATGATAAAGAGGTTAAGTAATTTGCCCTAGGTCACACACTAATTAGTGGCAGGGCCAGGATTCAGCCAGATATCCTGGCTATCCATTCAACTCTTAACCACAATTGTAAATAGCCTCATGTTCCAAAAGTAAAAAATACAATATTGCTTTCTATTAAAGAGGGAATTAAAGAGCATAAATTTGGACAGACAGAGAACATATGTTGGAGGGCCTTTTGTGCCATGCAAACAAGGTGAGTTAATCCTTTAAGCCAGAGGCCTGCAAATTTTTTCTGTAAAGCATCAGATGGTAAATAGTTTAGGTTTTCTCTTTCACAAATACTCAACTGTTCTTTATTGTTTATGTCTACTTTCACGTGGTGGAAGAGCTGAGTTTTGTCTGTAGAAAATAGATGATAGGCTAGACTTGGCCCACAGGCCATAGCTGTCCCTGCCCTGAGCAATGAGAGGTTTTGAAGAACTGGATGGAGCAATGACACAACCAAATTTGTGGTGGGTGGGTGGTGTTTGTCGTAGATGGATGGTGAGGGACAAGATTAGAAACAGGAAGCAGCAAAAATAGTTCGTATAAGAAATGACAGGTGCCTAAATGGAGGCAGTGGCAGTAGGAAGCAGAAAAGTGAGTGGAAGGAATGAGGCCTCAGGCTGGTAGAATCGATAAGATGTGCCATTCAATTATCTGTGGTGGGTGAAGGAGGGGAATAAATCTGGGAGGACCATGGGTGCATAGTAGTGACAGGCACCTTTTAAGAAATACAGGAGAGGGAATAAGGTTGAGGGAATTGAAGGGGGAAGACATACTTTGGGATGGAACAAATTTGGGGTGTCTGGACTGGCCTGGTACAGATGCCTACTAACACTTGAGCATCCCTGCATCCATGTCTGGAGCACAGGAGAGTGGTCTGCGTGGGAACTATGGGCTCAGAGTCAACAGCACAAAGATAGACTTTCAGCTATAGGAGTAAATAAGATAGCTCTAGAAGGACTAAAGAAAATAGTAGGCTGATGGGAGATTCAGGATATTGATATTTAAATAACATCAATATTTAAGGCTGTCATGGAAGAAGAGACACCTGGAAAGAAGACCAAGAGATGCATAGAAGCTCAATTTTAAAAAAATGAGGGAGGAAAGTTTAAGAAGGATGGAGAGGTCAGTAGTAGCAAATAGTGCAGGAAAACCAAATAAGATCACCGTTAGAGGATCATTGGTGGTGGCAAAAAGGAAAGTTACAGCAGACTAGAGTGGAAGAACACCAACTTCCAGTAAGTTGAAGAGAAAAAGCAAAACAAAACAGGAATTTTTGTGAAAAGGATTTGTACATTGGTTGACAAGAAGAGCCCACATGGGCAGAAAAGAGGGACACTTGTAAAATGTAGGTAAGAAAGAGAGAGAACTCAATGGAACAAGGCTCCAGAGAGGTACGCAGTAGAATGCAGAACACAGGAATGAATGTGAGCTTGCTTTGAGTATGAAGATGCAGAGCAGCAGGAGAAATGCACAGGTGTATGCAGAGAATGACATTCTGAGATGGAGAAGCAGGATGATGAGGGAATTCATAGCTGGGGAGCCCCTATTGGGTCTGTGAGTAAGAAGTGACTCACATGCCTGTATAATTAGAGACCCAGCAAAGGTGGGGAACAGGGTTAATTCACAGGGTCAAACAGGCCACCCATCATCAGTACCTAGAAGTTAGGAAGTCCAAAGATTTTTGTGAAGAAAGCATAGGTACAAAAAAAGGCAGCTTCTACCACGTTTGTAAAAACCCAACTTAGGCTCCTCTTAGAGTAATCCCAGTAGCTCTTTGGCTCTTTTGATGTGTGGCCACCAGGTCCTACACTACAAGGTTGCTGCCCAGGCCAGGACAGTGCCTAAGATTTTATCATGAGAATGTGTTTCTGTGGAGCTGCAACATGGTCAGGCTGAGGATTTAGAGGGATTAGCTGACCACTAGCTGAGGACAAGAGGAGCAATCTGAGCACCAGGAGAGTGTGTGGGTGGCTAGGAAGCTACTAATGAGGGACAGTAAACTGGACTGAAGTCCACCTTCATTTCCTGCACATGGAGACTTGTGCTGGCCTTGAGTGTAGGGCTACGCAGCTGTCGGCAATGGACACCACTGAAGCACTCCTCTGTTGCATCCTTGTAATGTCCGTGAAAGTCAAGCTTGTGAAACAGAAAAGTAAACATTATTTGTTGTTTATGAAGAGGAATCTTTAACAATGTCCTGAAAAACAAGGCAAATGTGAGAGGAGAGATTCATCTTTCCAAGAATAGCAGTTTTGAGAGAACAGTGCCATTGGTTTTTGGAGATTACAAAGACAAAGCAGTTTTCAGAGAAGAGTTTACAGTAGGGATCTAGTATAGTGTTGGGATTACTGGGAAGTAGCATTCTAATTAAGGGGTGATGAGCATGCGCTACGCAGTACAACTCTCCCAAACAACCTACTTGGGTGACTTGGGAGGGCAGTTTTATTCTGTCCCCTAATCTGTAGTTGGACTAGGGAGCAATGATGGGACCATCCTGAAATGAAAAATCCTGGCAGAGCCTCAGGCCTTTCATGCCCAAGACCTTGGGTTCCTCAGAATAGAATTAGTGGGTGAAGATTAATCACAATGGGCTAGAAAAAGTCTCAGTGAAGAGGTGGTGCAGAGAAACTCTCCTTCCTTCTTTCCTTCCTTCCTTCCTTCCTCCCTCCCTGACTCCCTCCCTCCCTCCCTTCCTGTGCCCTGAGAGAGGTTTTCCTCACCCTTGACCTAGTTTCAATTTAAGCTCCTTGTGAAACTTTTCCCAATGCTCCTCCCACCTCCAACAGAATTGAGTGACCCCACCTCTGTGCTTTCGTTAAATGATGCCAATACCTCTAACTTAGCAACTCATTCTAGCTGGCTGTGAACATGCCTTCCCTCCTCACTGGACTCAGAATATGTGAAGACTGGCTGTGATCTCCCTCAGCATCTTTCTCTTTTCCTAAGAAAGTGCCACACACCTAGAAGAAATAAAATAAATGTTTGTTGAATTGGAATACATATGGGAATTTGGCAAATCAAGAATATTTTTGAAATTTCAATTTCTTGGCTAATTAGACATAAAATAAGGAAAGTGGATGCATGGCAAGTGTCAAAGTCTGAATTCTCTTCAAAATGTATAATAATGCGTGGAGCAGCAGGAATCTTTATTCTCTCCCTCTGAAAATATAATCTGAACTATTCTGACTACAAGAATCATTCACTCCATTCTTCCCAGCTTCCAGGTAGGTTATGTTAAGTTATCTCTGAGAGATGGAAATCTATCTTTTATTTCAAATAAATGAGATTGCAATTCCATCGTTCTAGCATTTAAAAAGGCCTCAGTTTAAGCACCTCATCCTGCTACCTACTCTAAAGTCCACACAGTACAAATAAATTGGGGATGGAGACAGGTGAATGAGATTGTTTTTATTATAATTTAACAAATGAGAGAGAGAGAGAGAATTGGCTTTGTTTAATTTGAAATATCTAAAATGATTAAGTAGGGAATTCTTTTTTTACCTGAAGCATCAACTTCTAAGAACTTTAATCATGACCAAACTAAGTTTTAGATGTGAAACATGCATGTAAAAAGACACAATAAGGTGACTCTCGAAGTCACTTCTAAATCACCTTCTAAATCACCCTTCCCTGCGCCTGAAATTCTAGGATGTGTGAAAGTAGCTACTTACTCCCTTCCTGTTGTCATGAGATCTGAAGTTGTAGACATCAGTAGCCATTCATATTAATATTTAGAAGGAAACAAACTGGGATGGGGGTGGGCGGGGGGAGAATGATAGAGGATGGATTGAGGCTGCTGAGGGGAAACCTAAAGAGACTTAGGGGATGAGGAAAAGCCAAAGGAGACTGTGCTGCATCCGTGGGTGGAGGAGGGGTCGGACCAAACACTCACTCCCCCAGCTGCTAGGCCTCTTTGCAGCTGAAGGCTCCCAGCTGAGTTCCTGGGCAGGCAAGAGCTGCCCTCAGTCATTGAGAGCTGCTTTACTCGAGATCACGTTCCTCTCCAGGACAGCAAGCCTCTGCTACTGTTTGATGTCCCTTCCACTTACAAAGACCCAGTCCCTTTGCCTCTGTTTGGGACAACTCTGCAGGATTCCACGTGGAGTCAGCAGAGGCCTTTGTCAGGACTGCGTCCCTGGGAACTTGTGCCCCTGCCCCCTGGGTTTCCTTAAATTCCCCCAGGGAATGACCCTGAGAGCACTTCCCAGGCTCCACCTCAGAGCTTGTTACCCTGGACCCAACCTGCCACAGAGGGTTTCAGAAAAATAAATATTGTCGTTGGAGAGAAACCACCAAGACTCTGGAGAGGAAAGTGAGAAGAATTTGGGGAGCGATGGGTGGCCAGCCTCCTGCAGGGGTCACCGAATATGACTGAAAACTTTGTGAAAGAATTGGATGCGGGCCAAGAGGAGAGTGGCAGAGGATGGAATGCAGAGAGGGTTGGCATGAGTGTGGAAGATCTCAGAGGCAAGAGAGTCCCAGAGAACCGTCCAAGCCTCTGACAGAAATACAAACTGAGAGAGAGAGAGGCCAGAGGACCCTCCACCTGGCGCAGCCATATCGGCGTGATGAAACGCCGAGTAGCGTGGGTCACCGCTATTCAAACACGTGACTGAACAACATTTTCCTTCGTAGGAGTTTTTTCTCAACTCTGGAGTACAAATTAAAGAGAAGATGAAATTTATCTGATCCAGGTTCCCCTGGGCCTAAGAGCTTTCATAACAGTGCTGAGTCCTGTTTCAGCTTTGTGTCTATAGACAGAATAAAGCTGTTTGTTTTGCCCTGTACAGCTGGTCAAACCACTCTTTCTATTGCAAATTTCTGTGTTATAGCAAAGAGTTGGGAAGAGTTGGGAAGCTCGGTGAACTCTGGCATATAACTTAAAGGACATAAACAGGCCGTGCCACCAATTCTGTGCTATTTTAAAAGGGGTGGATTTTATACTTTACTGTAAAAATACTTGCCAGGTGGGCTGTAAACATGAGTGTTCGAGGGTTCCCTGACCTGGCCTTTGTAATTTTTTATTTATTGAGTATTTTATTATTTCTAGCTAATGGTAGAATTGTGTTTCTGGTTGTGCTTAGAGGTAGTGGGGAGTTTGATAAAAGCTGTGTACTTCCCCTAGAAATTGATGATCAGTCTCACCTGGCAGTTCTAGGGAGCTTCCTATAAATGAAAAAAATGAAGGCTTTTGTCCCCCTTTTCCAGGCAGTGAAGCATTTTTTCCTTCTCCTCACCCCATCATAATGGCTTTCAGTTATTAAGAAGTCATCAACATGTGTGTTATTCAAGAGCTGTGACAGATCATTCTCCCTTCAGTTAATGCCCCTGGAGTATCAGAAACTACTGAGGACAGGAGAGGGAGAAAAGGGAGTCTTCTTGGAACCACCGTTGCCTACATCTGAGAACTGGAAGGTCGCAGCCAGCATCCAGGCCATCCCCCTCCCTCCCTCCATTGTCCCTGGTAGGGCAGCCAGGGGCCTGCCTCAGTCATGAAGCCTGGAGATGAGCGCAGCGGGCTGGTGCTCCATCTCCGACACTTCAGGCCTGGATGGTCTCCACCTCTCCTTGCACCAGCCTCAGATACGGAAGAGAGCAGAAGATCGAGCTGGTCATTCAGGAGTAAGTCCACACTTGCTGAAATGTGGGAGAGCGTGCGTATCAGTTTTCTAGGGCTGCTGTAACTAAGTACCACAAACTGGGTGGCCTCAAAAAAACAGGAGTTTGCTGTCTTACAGGTCTGGAGGCCAGAAGTCCAAACTCAAGATTTAGGCAGGGCCATGTTCCCTCTAAAAGCACCAGTACTAGTGAGAATCTCTTCTGGGCCCTTGTCCTTGTAGATGATGTGTAGCTCTGGCTTATAGATAGTAATCTTCCTGTGTCTTTTCACATTGCCTTCCCTCTGTGTGTCCAAATTTCCCCTCTGAATAAGGACACCAGTCATATTAACATAGGACCCACACTAATGATGTCATTTAAATTCATCACCCCTGAATGAGGCCCTATTTCCATGAAAGGTCAAATTCTGAGGTATTGGGGGTTAAGACTTCAACTTGTATTTTGGGGAAACATAATTCCACCCACAACAGAAAGCAAATATTCTGGTTCTCATAATTAGGTGGTCAGCTTTCTGTGGAGAAAATTCATTCAATATTGAGATAAACCCAAGAGAATCTTTAAAGATTGTCTAGCAGAGTGGTTGATTAAGAGCCAGGAGTAGGTCCTAGAAACCAGACAAAGCTGCCTGCAAATCACAGGTCCCCCAGTTCCTGGTGAGACCACTTCTCTCAGCGTTGGCATTCCCTCCTGCGCACTGGGGTGAATTATGCTTTATGTTTTTCATAGAACTGTTGTAGTAAAGCTGAGGTGAGAAAATATAAGTAAAGCACTCTTATAAAGGTCTGGGCACATGTTTTAGGTCCAATAAGCATATTAGCACTTTTCAAATGTTAAGGTTCTCCCTTTCCATAAAAAGAAAACTTCAGCCCTGGCTGGTGTAGCTCAGTGGATTGAGCACAGGCTGCGAACCAAAGGGCCATCAGTTCGATTCCTAGTCAGGGCACATGCCTGGGTTGCAGGCCAGGTCCCCAGTGGGGGCCACGTGAGAGGCAACCACACATTGATGTTTCTCTCCCTCTCGTTCTCCCTCCCTTCCTCTCTCTCTAAAAATAAATGAATTAAATAAATAAATAAATAAATAAACTTGATTTATTAAAAAAAAGGAAAGAAAACTTCAGGAGTACAGCCTGCAGGTGTTACTTAAAGTGTTGTCTAAAACCCTAAAGAGCTATCTAGGCATCCTTCCCAGCTGCGTGCCAAGCTGCTGCAAACAATGACAGGCAAATTGGGTAGAGTTGAATCTAATCTTCCAGCCAATCTAAATAGAGATCTATTATTTCCGGGTTCTTCTACATTTGTATTTTCTAGAGAGAAGTAGGTCTTTTTCCCTTCCTTTAATAATAAAAAAAAAGTCACTGCTTGAGTCAATAGATTACGTGGGTCATGGAAGCAAATTACACAGCTGATACAATGGATCTGAAAAATAAAGAAATTGCTAATGTAATCAGATTTGAACAAGCTTTGGAAATGGTCCCTATTTCACAGCACCAAAGGTATTTTTTTTTAAACCGTTGGTTGCTTTCAACATCCCCATTATGAAACGGACTAAAAGTGAGAAAAGCAAATTCAGCAGCAACTTATCTTGTCAGGACAAAGAAACCTTCTCACCAGAAAGCTGTTTTGAGAGAAATATTCAATACCAAATAATCCTATTTGAATTTTGCCGCTCCTAGAAGTCTTAGATAGAGGGACTTGTGAAAGAAATTATGCTGAGCCAGGCAATGGAGAGTGGAAGGGAGACAAGCAAACGGCCTTCATTGCTACCTACCTAGATAAACAGAAAAGATTTCTGCAGCTTTTACTGTAATAAAAATTATAAGATTCTACACCTCTTACTTTTAATATAATGTGTGAACCTCTTATAATACAATATCACTGAAGCCTTTACCTGCCCAATCAGTGAAAGAGACAGTACAGTATGGAAATCCCTAAGGTCTTGCTTAGCACATAATAAATACTCAGTTAACATAAACATTTTATCATTTCTTTGTAAGGTGATGCATATGTCTGAGTTGCCCTGGAGAGTCCCAGTTTACATTTATTGCCTCCTCAATACAAATATTTATAAAGTCTACTTTCATATTCAAAAATGACCCAGTTTAGATAATAAAGTGTACAGTCTATCCCCTTTGATAAGCAACCTTGGGAAAATCTGTGAATATCTCACCACTTAGGTTTCTTTTTATTTTTGGAAAGAATATCTGAAATTGCATTTAGTATTTAATTTGGAGGGGAATAATTTTCTTTGATATTAGACATGAGCACTTTTTGTAATGTGATGTTAGACATGTATTGGGGGGTGGTAATAAATCAACTTTCCAGAGCAGTTCTATCAATCTGCAAATATTTACTGTCTATTAAGTGCAAAATAGCTTTACATCCAGTCCCAGTCAATATTCAGAAACATACTTGAAAGCTCTCACTTGATTGAAAAAATATTCTTCCTCTGCTCACTAAGGTAATTTTATAGGCATTTTTTAATCTGGAAATATATAAAGACTTTACATTGGAATGTAGATGAAGCAGCCATCCAGACTGGGAAAGACACCAGTCTTTAGAGACTTGGGTTGTCTGCCCAGCGGCCAATTAGCCACAGGATGCTAGGAAGGCATCTTCACCTCGCTGAGTCCCGGTTTCCTCACCCATAAAATGAGCGAGTTGCATAAGATTATCTGTGAGGCTCCTTTCAGCTCTAAAACTCTATGATCTGATGAACCATCTCTTTTCAATTGATTAAAATGAGTGTTAAGAGATTTCCTAAAGTAAACAAGCCAGGCATAATTCCAAGTTGTTTTCCCATTTTTCTTTCCATTCAATTTTCCATCTCAGAGCATTTGGAGGGATGCAAAGAAAATATTTCTGAATTGTCACTTAGAAATGACACCTGAAATCTTCTACATTTAGAATGCCTAACACATCACTATTTTAAAGTTATTTAGATGGAAAATTTAAAAGGAAATAGAGTCTGTACAAAAGGTGACTTACTTGTAGCCATGTAGAGTTTCAGCAGCCTTTTAGTTTGTTATCTTACAGTTTGTAATTTGGAAAAATATCAAAACAAAGGGGGAATGATGGAAAAGTAAACTCTAATATTCCCACCACCAAGGGATAGATCAGCCCAAGCCAGTTTAACGTCACTGGTGAGCTAGCCCATTTGTGACTGGTCACAGTCACTCAGCATCAAATGACCTCATTTGTTGGCTCAGTAGTTTAAAAGAAGCATTCCATTTCCCATGGTTGTGCTTCAATGTGCTCTACTCCACAGGGATTACTGTGGCAAAATATTTCAACCCATTGTAGCATTCTGGCACAAGTAATTATTGTCAGGGCAAAACTCATAGTCAATTTATGGCTAACCAAATATTTATTTTTAGAGAGGGGAAGGAAGGGAGAAAGAGAGGGAGAGAAACTTCGATGCGGGAGAGAAACATCAATCGGTTGCCTTGCTTACCTCTCATAAGCCACACCAGTCAGAGCAAAATAATTTACATTTTTAAAAGTATTTTAACAGCATAAAAAAATCTGCAATTCAAACCTTGATAGAATCCAAAAGGAATTTGTTGTCTTTTTCTTGTTTGTTTTCTATTGTCATGTTTGTTATTTTTTAATATAGTTTGGAAGGGAAAGGGGCAGGAGGTAGGGGTTAAAAAATAGTATTCCCGATAAAAGAATGATCTTAGTATGAATTTTAAAATAAATGAGATAAAGTGAATGGAAGAATTAGAAATCCACATATGGCACAGAGAGCAAGTATCAGGGGAGAAGAAGGAGCAACAGTTCACCTTCAGTGGAAGAAAGACATTCGTTAGAAGTGGACCCTCATATTCCCGTGAAATCTCAAGTCGAGAACTTGGGCCTCTTTTGAGAGCACAAACGTATGTCTATTATTTGTCAGGCACAATTGACTGCATAATTCAAGGGTTCCAGAGCAAAATGAAACTGCAGGGTCCCTTGCTCAGTAATTATGAAGATGACAACAGCAGAACATTAAACCGAGGACAGGACCCTGTGACGTCGTACAGGTCACATGATCATAACGTTGAGTCTGGTGCCAGGTATATCCACACCCACATAGCTCCCATTCTCTAATGAAATCGTACAACAACCCAGGAGATGTGCACCATTATCTAGTCTTTATAGATGAGGCCATTGAAGATGAGAGTTTTACTCAAGGTCAATAGCTTGTTAGAGCTCAGATCTGCTCCCAACAGGCCTAGTGCTTTCACTACCCCAGCCACACTTAGCCTTCTGCAGTATACAGAAACACTTAGTATTATTGCTGGATTTTCAGGAATAATACTATCCCTCCATCAGATAAGACTTGATTGTGCCCTACCTGTTTTATTTGTGCTTGGCTCATAGTTTTTGCCAGAAAATATTAGCTAAATGAATAAGTAGAGAAACATGGAATTCATTAAATTGATAGTATACTTTGGTAAGTCATTTAATGTTTTGAAAGCATTGTCACATTTTGAATACTTTCTTTTTTTAGGGGTTGTTATTGCTGGGAGTTTTAACTTATTCTTTCACTTAAAAATTCCTGGCAATCTGTGCCTAACATAGTACCTGGCAAGAAAACTGGAGAAAAACACAGCAGGGTAATAAGTGCAACAAGAGGGTAGGGACAGGCTCAGCAAAGAAACAGAAATAATCAGACTGAAGATTTGGGAAGGGTTTTCAAAGAACAAGATGCTTTCAACGGTGAGTAAAGGTATTCAGATGAAGAGCTGTGGGAGAATTTTAGAAGTAGAAACAAAAGTTGCAAAGGTGTATGAATTACTAAGGGCAAGCACGGAGAAAGGATGCACGTGTGAAGCGGTGGGAGACAGAATGATGGAGAGAGATGGGGGCGGACCGTCAAAGGACCTGGAGTACAAAGCCCAGGGTGCTGGCTGGCTCCTAACAGCTTTACGGAGTCATCCTAGGAGCCAGCTGGCATTCCCACGAGAAAAGCCACGGCTTTCAAAAAGAAGGCACTTAGAAATGGAAGTCTTAGGCTTCGTAGTTAAAACCTGGCCCTAATCTTTCCAGCTACACTCACCTCAGTTCTCCATAACGGTTGTCTCAACAAATGTCCCAAGGGTCCTGAGAATAAGAAGAAACATACTTCATGGAATTCTTTTAAGAATTTGCTGTACGCCTGAATGCCTACCCATAACCCCTGCTTTGGTAATGCCAGTCCTGCCAGCCCCACCACACACTTATAGGCATACAATCAGCCTTGCATGGTGGAGGGTGTTCAGGTCTTGAAGGATCCAGTCTCTTGGAAACCAGAATACTTTCTGTGGCAAGTCCGTGGGCTTATGAAACTCTTAAGTCACTTTCTGTGCATTTAATGAACCTCAATCCTTCCATTTTAACCTGTTAGTTATTTTTCATTCTGAACCCCTCAATGTCTTGCTATTACCACCCTTCAGGGCCTAGACAACCACATCTGTGCTCAAAATCACCCTGTAGCCAGCTGTCTGAGTTGCATACATAAAGCGTAAATCTGACCACTTCTATTTTCTGCTTAAGACCTTCATCCTCCACTTGGTGAAGCCCAAGTGCATTGATGCGGCATGTAAGTCCCCTCATAACCAACTCCTCCCTACCTCCCAGCCTTCATCATCTCCATCCCTGTCTGTCTGCACCCCTCGGGGGCATGAAACTGCTTGTGATCCCTGCATGCACTACGTGTTTCACCTCCCCATGCTTTTCTTATCCATTCCCTCTGCCTAAAACTCACTCTTAACATTATTTTCCTGGATTATCCTGACTCATTTTTAAAAAGTTGATTTATTTGGCATCTCCTCCAGAAAACTACCTTTTACTCTCCCAGCCCCACTGGTAGGTGTCTCTCCTCTGTGATCCCATAAATACTCTTCACATACACCTTCCTAAATCGCGTCATTACTATCATGTATAAATCCATGTCCTTTTTGGACTATGAATTCTTTAGGACTCTAGCCATATGTTATTTAGTGTTCCAAGAATGAACAGAATGCCTATACCCTCTGGTATGTATGTGTGTGTATATTGTGGCTTTCTAAGTTGGAGTCCCAAAATGGAAAGGAAGAAATGAGGTAAAATAGGTAGAAATAAATGTCCAATGACCATAAAGGGCCATAGAAAAATGACCTCTGTTGTTTTTTTTCCCTGCTGCTTAGTTCTGGAGTGTTAAATTAATAAAGAAACACCACAGAAATTCACAGCAAAGAAGGATGTGATTCTTGCTCTATCTTGGATTCTCCATAGAAGAAGGTTTCAAAAAAATCACCGCCCCTCATGAAAATCTGAAAGCATTAGAAGTTAGTTTTCCACTCTCTCTGGACAAGATATGCCACATGAGGCAACTTTAACAAAATTGCAAGACATTGGCAGCCCTAATGTGTCTTCCTTTCTGTGCCTAACTAAATGGTTCAAGGAACCATCCATTCTGAGATGGCAAGAAAGCCAGGAAGGTAAAGACTTTTTTTATTTTTGCTTATCTTCTTTTAAGTATAGCTCAGGACTAATTTGAGGATGAGAAACAATCCTGGTGCCTTGTAAACTGCCATCCCCATTGCCACTCCTAGCAGCCACAGTTCAACACGGCTAGAAGTCAATTAAGGGAGGCCCAGGATTAAGACATCATGGAGGCTGAATTATCTCATGCCAGCAGGAACGTGTCGTTTCTTCAGTTCAGGTTCATAGTCTTTGGAGAAGAGGTTTCAAAAAGGAGAGAAAATACAGACAATTGTGGCCTGTTCATTTCTGCAAGCCAAGGAAACTGAAAAGATTCCAGTGTAAATATATAGCCAGCTCTTCAATAGTTCTTAACTAATAAGCTTATTTTTATACACTTTGAGTACAAATTTCAGGCCATTGGGATCATTGGGAAAAGCTAAAAATACCAAAACATGGAATAAAGAATAACATCCTGCAGTTCCTTCCATATGTTTTCTTTTATTTTCCTGTTTATGAGATAAAATAAGTGAAATAGAAGTAAAAGTTTTGTTATAAGAAATAAAGTGTCAGAAGTAAAGTTCGCAGCCAATTTCTGTACTTGGAGTCATGTAGCCTGTTGCTATGATATGACTGTATGTATTTTCTGCAATAAAATAATTCCAACAATAAAAACCATTAGTACGCAGTGTTCTACAATTTTCTTGGGGAGTTTTGCAGGAGCTGGCATGCATTTGATAAATGTACTACCAAACCCCAAGCTCCTATGCAGAGACACATGGCTTCACATGGCAAAGCCTTTTGCACACCTGCAGTAATCAAGCAAAAGGATAATGGGAGACGAGGGGATTGGGAGATACACACCCTTCTCTCTTTAGATGAACACTGAAGTATTAAGGAGGCCTCATATACAGAAAGGCAGTATTGTCATTTGCTGACTTCGCCCACCCACGGTTTTTAGTAACTATTACTTTAGAGATCCATGACTCTTCAAACACGCATAAAAGGAAAAAGTCACATCCTGACTTATTGCAAAATTAAAAATTATAACATGGCCTTTAAAATGACTGTGTTGTTCTTACAGTAAGAAGGTATCCATCAGTCAATGTTCACTAAGCAAGTTACTTACGATGACTTCTCATACTGGGCTTAAAAAAATAAAGATGATGTGAATTCATAGCTAAGCCTTACACTGGAGTCTCCACAGCGGCAAAATCCCTTTACAGGGTCTTTTTATGCATCACTCACATTTAAAGCAGATAGAATTAAAGCTGTCTGGTTGTGCTCGGGGCAGGAGCCCTCAGCACAGGTCTGCTGGCACCTGCTGCTCACCTTGTGAGCACATCTGGGGAACCACCTCTCTGAACTCCAGCAAGAGAAAAATCACTGTACATGTTACACACTACTTTCATGAGAGAAATTTTACATCGCTATTTTTTAAATGTTTGCAGAATATTATTTCTTTCCTTTGGTCTTACTAGCCTGCCTTGACTTGAGCCAACTGCCTCCAAGACCCTACAGCCCAGGAAATGCAGCAGTTGGCACGAAGTCAATTCCCGTGAGGTAATCACCCTCCTATCAGCTCACTCTTGCATCATGTAGTGACAGTCTTCTCACAGAATAAACAGGACAGACCTGGAAGGGACATTCCTTCCTTCAGAGTTTGAATAGCCCTTAGGAAGAAGAGTAAGACTGTGCATTTAAAGGGAAGAATCTCTTCTGGTTACATACCATTCCAGCTTCTAGAATGTTCCCTTGAGGTGATTTCCCTGGAGCCCTCAACAAATAAGGCAGTGCCCTGACAGAGCCCACAGATATGAACAGGACCTTCCTCATCACTGTCCGTTCTATCTCATTTCCCCTTCATGCCACCACTGCCCATCCTTCCGTCTGCAAAGACTATTGATAGTCTGAATTCCTCTCCCTGGAGGAAATCCTGACCATGTGGTACGTCCGTGAGCTGCTAAAATTAGGTCAAAGTATCCTAAGGCAACTCTGAAGGACTATCCAAAGGATGAGTCTAAGTCAATATATGTCCAAATTATTAAAGGTCCAAGCCAGGAAAACTTAATAGCAATGCTAAGTTCAAAGGGAAGAGCAGATTGCAAAGGGGAAATAAAATCAGAGGTCAGGAACCAGGAGGAGAGGGAACCTGAGCAGAATCAGATCAGGAAGTAAGCAAGATGATTCCAGGCCATTGTTCTGACTCTCCCTGGCCTCACTGACTCATCCAGTTGGTTACTAGACCCACTGATGGGCGTGGGCAGTGGCTGAAAAGTTCATAGTTGGAGTCAATATGCCCTGCTTTCAAAAACCTTTAATTATTTTCTTTATCTATTTATTTTTTAAACCGGTACTTCTTCAAGTAACAGGTAGTTCTTTACTACTCATTGAGAATCTAACAGTGAAACAGATGAAAAATTTGGTCCCCTCTGATCCTGAAGGCCAGTAGTTAAAGGCCAAGACTGCTCCCCCTGTTGGGAGCAGAAAAGGGTGAGAGGGGGACCATGGATGCTATGATATGCCTAAGCTACCCAAAAGTTTTTCTCCTGATATTCTCTTACTTTCAAACTCTGTGTTTCCAAACAGAGGAATAAGAGCTTCGGGTACATAAAAATCATTCACACAGCCTCAATCTAAACCCTGAGCTAACCGGGGTAGAAGTCACAAAAGTTGTAAAACATGGTCACTGCCCTGAAAGTTTTTACAATCTCAGTACAAAGGTAGAAAATTTATATATGAAGCTGCAAATATAGGTGGATTTTAGATGGGCCTAGCTGAGACATCATAGCTCTACCTTACATAGTATCTGATGAGCTCTCTCCAATATCTTGGGCCTCAACTGGGACAGCTGGTGAGATTATATTGGTTAGACCTTTCTCTCCGCAGGAAATGAAGGGCAGGGGTGTTCATAGAGTGGACACATGCCATGAGGCTAAAGGCAGAGGAGAGGCTGAAAGGCCTCTGGAGGCTTAAATTTAAAACTTGCACATTGTACTATCACATTCTGATGGTCAAATCAAGTCCTGAGCCAGCCACAATTTAAGAAGTGGAGACACCGATTCCATCTCTTTATGTGACAAGCCACAAAAAATTTGGCTATATTTAATACTGTAGTCACCCATTGGCTATACTTATTTGTATTCCTCCTGCATGTCAAGTGAATTCACCCTCTCCAAGGCTGCCTAAGAGTCTCATCCAATGTTATCAAACTCAGAGTCCAGAGTCTCGGGAACTGTATCTGGTCCAGGCATGAATGAGGTCCTTGGGTTCTTTTAATACAGAAATCTGTGAACCGAACTAAGAACTTTTTTTTTGCCCCCTCCCTCATTTACTCAACACACAATGGCAGGATGACAACAAGATAATCACAACCCACATTTCCATTCAAAAAAAGAGAAAGGGGAAGCACATCAAAACCATTGGTCCATAGCAATTCAAGAATCCAGTCATGTATACATTAACTTAACATTTACTGCTTGTAGTTCAATGGGTCAACAGCTGTTGGTCTGGCTGATCAGCGTGCTGATCTGGCTATAACCGTTGCTGAATATGTTACTAACCTAAAGAGGTCTATTTGCCTGAGCTCATCAAAGCCCAAAAACAGGAATGGAAATTGCAGCAAAGAAAGTAAGGGCTTATTTTCTTTGTAGTTTAAGAAAGAAGACAGGTGAGCTAATGCTCAAAGACCTGGTTCTCCAGTGGCCTCCAAGATGTGGGGTATGTAGGAGAAAAATTATTGATCAAGGTGACTAAGGGAGTTAGGGTCATGGTCAAGGTTGTGGTCTCTACTGATTGGTGGGTGCTAGGGAGCAGTTGATCAGTGCGTCTGGTCCTGATGTCAGCTATGATGTCGCTTCATCTGGCTTCACCACTTTTCTGGGCCTGGAGCTGAAATACAACTGAGTTTCCTAGGGCCCCACCAAGTGGCTCCTCATTAGAACAAAAGATACTCCTAACACCCTTATCACTTAGGAAATTCCAAGGGCTTTAGGAACTCTATGCTGGAAACTGAGGATAAAGACCAAATATTTTTTCTTATTATATTACACTACTACATATTAGGAGAGGAGGGGATTTTTTAAATAATGTTCCCATGCTTTGTGATAAAAGTCCATAGAAAACCATAATAACCCAGTATAGGTGGGACAGCTAGTAGGACAGACCCCTCATGAGTGAAGGGCTAGACGCCCTCCCACAATCAGGCAAAAGCCATGATGAGTTAAGGTACTTGCTTGGAGCAAAGGGATTATGACTTGGTTACCAGAAGATGGAAGTTATAAATACTAGCTGTGACCATGTGACCACTTGCAGAAAAGAAGATCATAGTACTTATAAGTATTTCTTCCTTAAATGATAGGAGATATATGTATCTCCTATCTGATTCCTATACCATCTCACATGAAATGTGTTCATAATGGTTAACAATATGTATAATATTTAAGTTACAGGATACAAAAGATGAATGCGATTGAGATATGAGGAGAATAAGCATCCCACAAAAGGAGTAAATTCACAGATGAGAATGCTCTTTTGGGGAATGGTTTACAGCATTTTTAATTCTGCCATGTTAAACAGAAGCATGACTTAACTCCTGTTACTTGGAAGTCAAAGGTGGTTAGAAAGGAACGCATGGATGCCAAGTTATCAAGGTGTGGACTATGCTGGACAGTTCGCTCATTAACCATTTAACCTGAGAACTACTTTCCTTGCAATCCCTCCCTCCTCTGTGATTCAAGGCAAGAGCTGGCCCAAGGAAGAAGAGAATGAGAATCAGCACCCATTACTCTCAAAGCTTTCCACAGGTAGATGAGGTGACAGACCAACCACAGGTGCTGGGAGGCCCCTACTTGTCCACATTCTTCTCCATCTCTGGTCTAGCTCCCCAACTGGCGGCACTGGTTTCTATTACCACCCCAGACCTACCACCAAACGCTTGGCGACAAACCACCAAGATAGTACCCACTCAGAGGCAGCAGCTCCCCAGCGGACTCTCTGTACTCTTCCTTCCTGTCCTACTTCGGCAGCTGAATGTAGCAGACTTCTCAGATTTCCTTCTCAGATTGTCCACACAGCCCCGTGCTTCGGGATGAATGATTACCAATTCTTCCACTGTCCAGCTCCCCCTTGGGGACTTTAATCCCTCAGACTCCCACAACATAAAGCCTCATTTCTGTAATAATCTCTTATCTCCTAATACAACAGCTCTGCTTCTCTGACTGAACCACAACAGAATCAAGAGACAAAAATATATTACAGGGTAAGGTCCTGAAGAAAATCTATACGGGGGGGTTGCTCTGGAAGAAGAACACCTATCCCCGACTCCTGATATTTCTCTCCATGTAGGGAAAGCTCCACCAGTGAAACCCTCCTGATCTCCCTCCACCCCCAGTCTCACCTGCCAAGTGATGAGCCTGGGATGAGGCAGTGGGACCGCACCGCTCTGTTCCTTCCCCCTTCCCTTCGGAGTGAGGCTGCCCACCCAGAGCACGCATCCTGCCTCTCTGACGGGCCAGCTCCACCTGTGACAACGTGGGTATGTTCTCCCAGTTATGGATTATGAGATCCATTTGCCACATTCTCCAGCCTTATCAGAATAAAGATTATATTCTGGGCTTCATCTGTCTTCTTCCTGTATGTTTCTCCATGGGTTCAGAACTCAGCAGGAGGAGTGTTTAATTATTGGGCTCCCTGGAACGCCAGAACACATTACTCAAGGCAAGCTGCCTGAGAAAGCTTTCCACCCGCTCCGGAAAGCAGTAATGGGAAGAAAGAGAAATGAGAAGGCAGGTGCGGGAAATGGTGTGAGCAAAGGAAAGAGTCAGGAGGCAGGAGAAGGAACATTAGTTTGAAGATTAGAACTAAGTTTTTAGGTAAATGAGAAATAACAAGGGTTGGAGTTTGATAAGGGACGAGAAAGTGAGACTGCCAGTGAAGGGCCTTCAAGACTAAATGTGTTTGGGCTTATTGTTGTTTGTTTGTTTGTTTTATTCTCACCTGAGGATATGTTTATTGATTTTAGAGAGAGAGAAAGGAGAGAGAAACATCAGAAACATTGATATGAGAGAGAAACATCAATCATTTGCCTCCCGTATGCACCCTGACCGGAAATCAAACCCCCAAACATTTTTTGATGTGCAGGATGATACTCTAACCAACTGAGCCACCAAACCAGGGCTAAATTTAAATTTTTAACAATAGTTATTTCAATTTTGTGTTAATTATTATGCTTCCTCCTGATATTAAATTTATGATCACCTTTAATTCCAATTTAATGAGATATTCAATAGGCTCTTATTGCTTATATATGCTTCTTTTTTTATTTATTTTAATTGTTGTTCTTGTACAGTTTTCTGTCTTTTACTCCCATCCCAACCCACCACCCCAGCCCTCCCCACCTCCCTCCCATTTCTACCCCCCTAGTTTTTATTCATGTGTCCTTTATTACTTGTTCCTGTAAACTCTTCTCCTTTTCCCCTGATTTTCCCTCCCTCTCCCCTCTTGTCACTGTCAGTCTGTTCTCAATTTCAGTGTCTTTGGTTATATTTTGCTTGTTTGTTTTGTTGTTTAGGTTCCTGTTAAAGGTGAGATCATATGGTATTTGTCTTTCACGTCCTGGCTTATTTCACTTAGCATAATGCTCTCCAGTTCCATTCATACTGTTGCAAAGGGTAGGAGCTCCTTCTTTCTTTCTGCTGCATAGAATTCCATTGTGTAAATGTACCATAGTTTTTTGATCCATTCATTTATTGATGGGTTGCTTCCTGGGTTGCTTCCAACACTTGGCTATTGTAAATTGTGCTGCTATGAACATTGGGGTGCATAGGTTCTTTTGGATTGGTGTTTCGGGGTTCTTAGGATATAATCCTAGCAGTGGGATTACTGAGTCAAAAGGCAGTTCCAATTTTAGTTTTCTTAGAAAATTCCATACTGCTTTCCATAGTGATTGTACCAGTCTGCAATCCCACCAAC
>PVKU01006492.1:0-51897 GCA_004027475.1 Anoura caudifer
GTGCCCGCCCGAACCTCCGCTTTTTCCTGCCGCGACTCCGCCCCTCTTACCGGTCTGGATGAATCGTTGTTGGACTTCCAAACAGTTTGATTTTCTGAGATCTGGTTGTTTTCTTGTTTCTAAATCTTTGTTGTCCTTAATTTGGTTGTGAGAAGAGACACAGTGCGTCTGCCTATGCCTCCATCTTGGCCGGAAGCCCTTAACTTCTTATATTTACATAATTTTGAACCTTGAATACTGTACGTACACTAATTTTAGAATCAGAAAAAATTTTCAAAGAAATATAAACTTCTTTCTATGCACCTCCCACACTATTTCCTACAATTTGCAATCTACTTTGGATCGTTAAAAAGCAAAAGAATGAAGGCAGAGTTTTCTAAAGAACATGAATATTTACCCCCCACTACGTAAAAAGCAACTAGCAAAACTTTTAAAGATTTACAACATAAAATATGAGCAAGGTTTTGGGGGGGACAGTAACCTAGGATTTCGATATTAGAGAATACCAGGGAAGTCTTCTCAGTGGGAACTGAAATAGCTACTGAAACTTAACGACAACAGCACGCAATGTGACCCAGTAACTCCATGTCTCCATAGCTATCCGTACCATTCCTGCACACACACAAAGGCAGCTACAACAATGCTCACTGCACCTTTATGTGAAATATTTAAAAAATTAGAAGCAACACAAATGTACTTTTATTTTTTAAAAAGTTACATTTCATCCATTCTGTGGAACACTGTATAACACTTCAGGGAAAATTCCCAAGATTCATTAAGTTACAGGTAAAATGTACAACACAGTGCTCTAAGACTCTGCCCTTTGGTATGTACAGTTACATACATAAAGATACACCAAAGAGGACGCAACCCAAAGGATCTGCTGCCACTCCTGGGGAAAGAGGAAGTTCAAGTAAGGGCTGGTAGAAAAGGAGGATTTTAGCTTTATCGGTAGTGTTTAAATATTCATAAGAATGTTCTCATTGCTACCTGCATAAATACATGTATTATTTATATTACATGTTTTTTTAATTTGAATTATAAAATTTAAAAACCTTGGAAGGAAATTTAACTACCATTAAAAATGTTAATGGTAGTTATTTCAGGGTGAGGTGGGATATTACAAATTAATTATAGGTAATTTTTATGATATTCTCTATACCTTTGTATTTTCCAAGTTGCCTAAAATAGGTACCTTTTAAACAAGAAAAAAGGTAATGAAAAAGGCAAAGGTATTAAGGAAAAAAACTCATAGACACAGACAACAGTATGGTGATGAACAGAGGGAAAGGCGGTGAAAGGAGGTAGAAGAGGGTAAAGGGGATAAATGATGACGGAAGGAGACTTGATGTGAGATGATGTGTTATAGAATTGTACTCTTGAAACCTATATAATTTTAATCAACATCACCCCAAAATTCAATTAAAAAAAAGTAAAAAAAGCCCTGTCTGGTGTGGCTCAGTGGATTGAGCGCCAGCTGGCAAACTGAAGGGTTGCAGGTTCAATTCCCAGTCAGGGCATATGCCTGGGTTATGGGCCAGATTCCCAGTAGGCAACAAATCAATCTTTCTCTCATACACTGATGTTTCTCTCTCTTTCTCCCTCCCTCTAAATAAGTAAAATCTTTAAAAAAATACTTTTTTAAAAAGGTAAGCAATTATTTTTACCTTAAGTAGATAATACTGAGTCTCATAATAATATGCTGACCACTATGGTTGGGGTATGAATAGTCCAGATTATTGGAATTTAAAAAAGACCCCAGGTCTTTTTCCCAGCACCTCCACAAAAAAAAAAAAAAAAAAAAACCACCACCACCACCAACAACAACAAAAAAAAACCAGAATGATGACTTGGGCATATTTTTAAGATAATCACTTACTGGGGTTTTGTTTTTATTTCGTAAGTCAAAAAGTAAAACACACCTAACTCGAGGGCCCAGAGACATTCCCAAGTTTGCCCATAAGGCCATCCAACTCAGATGTCACAATTAGGAAATGGAAAACATTTCTCGTACTTGGAACCCAAGTCTCAGGCCTGTGAAATTCTCGTGGATAAACACCAAGCCCTTACCCAAAAGAGAAACTTTGACTAAGAACTCACCCATCACTTTCTCGAGGGACAAAGGCGATGAGGGCGGCTTCAAGGCAGAAAAAACTCTCTTTGGCAAACTCCAGAAGCCCGATTCAACAAGATTAGGCTAAGAAGCTCGTTTTCTTCCAGAAAGCCTATTCCACTGCTGGACAGTTCTAACGCTTCACAACAACAAATGCTTCTTACATCAAACCGAAACATGCCTCCATCACATCAGAGGACAAATTCTGGAGTTGAGGATCTGGGCTCAAAGCCCAGCTCTGCTCCAACAAATTTTGTAACCTTGTGTGTGGTTTTAGTTAAGCCTCTGAACATTGCTCTTCTCCTCTGTAAGTGTGCTGAACACCTTCCCAGGCTGCAGTGAGGATTAAGGACGAGTACTTACATGAAAGTACCCAGCCCAGGGCCTGACACATGCTAGGCCTCACTTCCTAGACCCATCCTTTGGAACCGGACCAAATGAGCTTAACCACTCTCCCACACTTCAGCCCTTCAAATATCGCTGGAAACCACAATCATGTCTGCTCCATGCTGGGCATTCCTGTAGTGTTTCCTCTGCTTTAAAACAGCTTCCGAATTTTACACTTGGGCGGAGTCTCACATCAGGGTGACCAGTAGCCAGATGCACTGAGATCCGTTTTGGAGTGAATAGCAGTTAGTTGCTACACTGCTCCATGCCAGTGACACTGCACAGAACTCAGCCTCCCTACCTGCCCTGAAGATACAGGGGCTCAGAGACAGGAAGTGGCCTGCCCAAGGTCATACAGCTGGTAACCTGCTGAGTTCATGGCCTTCTCACTGTGCTCCAGACAGTGTTTCCCAACCTCTGCTGGGGGGTGGGGTCAGTCCTCCACCGGGACTCTCAGAGTGCCTCTAGTGGAGTGTGGCTCCTTGGTCTGTTAATGTCCCCTCCCTTGCTAGATGGGTTACAAATCTCCAGGGTCCCCAAGGACTGATGAAGGCTCTGCTGATCCTGCATTTACTGACACAGAACTCTGAAGGAAGGAACATACTCAAAGTAGACCCTACTGGGGAGCCAGACCAGAAATGAAATGAAAATACATGAATGGGAAAAAAAGGGGAAGAAACAAAGTGAAACTATGCCGGGCAGGATCACAAAGGTCACTTTATGTCACCCTCCCAACAACTGTGCCTAGTGGGATTATTACAGGTCATCGTGTTCCTTGTTTAGATGAGAAAATGGTGACTCAGACAGAGGAGACAGCAAAGTCCACTAGAATCTAAGTTCCACAAGGACAAGAAACTTATCTATACTGGTCACCTCTGAATACTCAGGGTCTAGGACAATGTCTGACACATAGCAGTTGTTCAAAAATCCCTGGTGATAAAACAAACGAAGGCAGAGCAGTCAACTGCATGCAAGTCTCTTCACCATGCTTTCAAATTCAAGCTGGGAGTCCCTCCGGCAGAGGCAGCACTGAGCCAGCAGCGCCTGTTCAGAACCAAGTGTGTGGGAAAGTGGTCCACCCCACAGCATGTCCCATGCACACCCTCTCAGAACTCTGGCCTCCCCCCTTGGCCACAGTCAGACATGCTGCTCTCTCTTCCCAGAGAAAAGGTGACTTCCCTTGGGATCACTTGTATCCAGAGAACAGTCCAAACCAAAGGGACTGACACCTTCTCAGGGAGAAGGCCAGTGGGACTGGACCAGTCTGACTGCCTGTCCATCCTGTGAAGCACAGTGCATGCCAGCACTGCCTCAGAGGACTGTCATGGGCACTAACACTCAGAGCAAGTGAACTGTCCAAATAAGCTGGGCTCCTGAAGGAGGCCTGCTCTCTTGAGGCACCTGCTTCAGCAAGAGACAGACAAGTCACCAGCCACATCTGACCTGTCCAGTGCCATTTAGAAATACCCCAACCCCAGTGCCAAGTCACAGAAAGGGCATCCACTCGACAGCTGGATGGATCTGGCTTAGAATCTCAGCTCCCCAAGCTGTGGAACCTGAGACAGCTTTCTTTACCTCACTGAGCCTCAGTTTCCACTTCTGTAAAGTGGAGATAAAAGACCAGAGACTTTATGAAGCATAAAGAATGTACTGCTTGGAAATGCAGAGAAAACAATATGGAATGAGACATACAAAATTCCCATCAGTGGCGGCCTCTAGGGACTGGAATGGAAAGAAGGTAAGAGAGTTTTATGATTATATTGCATTCTTTAAGGAAAAAATATATGAGAAGTACAAAGCTTGATAGCGGGGTTCCTGGCAGGCAGTTAATAAATGTAAGCCACTTTTATTCAGTTTTCCTGGAAGAATGAGATGCTGCCACTAATATACTGCGTGCCTGTGTACTGGAAAGGAACTATGGGCTGCTGCTTCCCACTATGCCTTCCACTCACTTTCCAACCACCCACGGACACCAGGAGCCCCAGAGCAGGTGACAAGCACCAGGACAGCACATCTCAGAATGGAAATGGGACTGAAAAGGTCTCATTTATCCACTCTTTCTGTCCTTGAATGCCTACCATGGAGTGATCCAACCTACAGGGGCCCTTTCCAGTGGAGGGGAATGCAGTACCTTATAAGGCAGCCCATTTTACGAGCAAGATGCGTTCAAGGTCTTGGGTGGGGTAAGACCCTGCTTCCTTTAACCAGACCCTTCAGGCTCACAGCTCAGAGCAACTTACTGCCTAGCTCTTTCCAGCAGGGAAGCCTCAAGTGGGAGCTGCCTAGATGGACAACACAGGAATGCATGTCAGTCAACATCCTCCTAAAAAAAAGCATCTTCCCACACCTCTGCTGCTTCTAACAAATTTCTCCCACCCATGGTAGGCGAAGCCTGGCACCTCTCCTAAAAACCCACACCTACACAATTCCCTCCTGCCAAGAGGCAATCAGCTAGTCAGGTTGCTATGCAATTGGCAGGCACAAAAGTGATACAGTCCTTCTCAGAAGCTTGGAAAGAGAACAGGGAGTGGTGTCACTCCAAGTCACAGCCTCTAGTGGGCTCCAAGGCAGTACGGGTTGCTTTAAGGAATCAGTTGATAGATTCACTCATCTGTCTAGTTCTCCTTTGCTGCTGGCGTCAGCAGCAGAGACTCCAGGCACACTGTGAACTGCATGCAAATCCCCAGCAGCAGTTCTTCACCATGAAGCACTCATGGGCACTCGCAAGCTCAGCCTGTGAGGCTGACGCACAGCATAGCCTCTCTCCCTCAAGCTATGCAGGTATTTTGAGCAGGAGGCATTCATGCCCCAATAGACATACATCCAATAAGGCATGGAGCCAACGGAACTGTGTCCCCTCTATTGAGCCTACTCAACAGACATCTAGTTTCTACCCTCTACCCCCAGTAGAGGACTCTGGGAAAACACTCTGGCTGCGTAGTAGAAAGCCTGCATTCTGCAGCCAAACAGATCTGCATTCAAAATCTGGGTGTTACAGGCTAGCTGTGACCTCAGACAACTATTTAATCTCTCTGAGTCTCAGTCCCATCATCTTGAAAACAGGCTAATGATACCTACTTCTCAGAGTGGTTGTGAGGGACAAGAAGGTAATATCTATAAAACTGGACCTAGTTCAGTGACTAGAGCAGCAGCTTGACTGAACGTGCCCCTGCAACGTCTGAGGTCCAGGATGGTGCAGTGTGGAGTTAGCCCACCCAGCACACAGCGCTTCCCCTTGCTTTAGCCCAGTGTATTACAGTTATGATGTGACTTCTTCCTCATCAGCACATACAGTTTTTCACAGGCAGAGTCCTCGTCTTCAACCAGCTCTGCAGCTTTCTCAGTAAACAACAAAAATAGCAGTAACAACACAACTACCCAACAGAAGGTGAAGGAGCCCAGAAGGTGAATTGGTGGGCAGGGGTTACAGGAATTGCTGAGACCCCTTAGGCACCTCCCAGCACTGGCCAAGAATTGAAGCTCCCAATCAGAAACTGTCTCAATTTTTGTAGTGTGAAAGCAGAATACTCCTACTGGGCCTCAAATCCCCAAGGAATTTAATATTTAAAGGTTTTATTTATTCATTTTTAGAGAGAGGGGAAGGGAGGGGGAGAGTGAGGAAGAGAAACATCACCGTGAAAGAGAAACATCCATCGGTTGCCTTCCATACGCACCCTGACCAGGGACCAAACCTGCATGCCCTGACCTGGGCATGAACTGGAGGCCTTTTCCTTTGTTGGATGGCACCCAACCAAGCAAGCCACACTGGTCCAGGCGGAATGTAATATTTAATGATGGAAATACTGTAAAATTTTTAATACTTTAAATACTGTAAAATTAGAGCACATTTTCTCAATGTTGCCCTTCAACTTAGAGAATAAAATACAGGAACCGTATGCTGATGTAGTTTTAGGAAGGGATTCCTCATAATTTTACTTGTTTAAATTGTGAGGTTTTAAATGTTTACTTATAAAGCTGTGTAGAAAAATAATCTTTCCCTTCAATAAATTTACCAAGCAGTGCCAATCCAGAATTTTTTTGAAAATAAAAATAAAAACCCCTAGCTGGTGTGCCTCAGTGGATTAAGTGCTGGCCTGCAAACCAAAGGCTCACTGGTTTGATTCCCAGTCTAGGGCATATTCATGGGTTACTGACCAGGCCCCCAGCAGGGAGCACATGAAAGGCAACTATACAGTGATGTTTCTCTCCCTCTCTTTCTCCCTCCCTTACCCTCTCTAAAAATAAATAAATAAAAGAAGCCAGTAGATTTATTTCTACCTCCTCTCCAAACTCTCTTAGAGTAGCACCCAAAAGGTTTTCCTGAACAATTACTACATACCCAGTCTCCATGGAGACTACAGAAGGAACAGGCAGTATCCCTGGAGCCAGTCTGTTTTAAACATATAAGCTGTAGGTAAATGCTGCAGCCATGGAGGCAGCAGGCTCTCTCCGGGGCTAGGAACAGAGACTAACATTCACCCGGTGGGTGCCCATACCCTGTGTCAGATTTGCCTCAAGTACTGTGTACACAAGGTCCCATTTAATACAGCTACCATCTATGGCAGAAGATACTGGGCCCATTTTGCAGATTACGAAACTGAGGCTCTTACAGGGGTGTCCAAACTTTCGGAGTCTCTTGGCCACACTGGAAAAAGAATCGTCTTGGGCCACACATTAAATATGTAAACACTAATGAAAACTGATGAGCAAAGAAAAGGCTTTAAGGAAATTGACGATTTTGTGTTGGGCCACATTCATAGCCAGCCATCCTGAGCCGCAGATTGGACACCCCTGCCTAGAATATTAACTATTTTGCCTAGGACCACACAGCAAAGGTAATATTCTTGGCTCCAAGTTGATACCCTTTCCTTTGGCCCAACCTTTGCAGAATAAATGCCAAGAAAATCATTATCTATGCCTTTTAGGACCACCCCTCCCCCTAAAGAAAAGAGTTTCAAAAGGTCCATTCTGGAACAATCTGAGGAATAAGTCTGTCCTTATTCTCAATGTTAGAAATGGCCTATTCCTAAAGTAACACCAGAAACTATTCACAAATTTTTAGAGTGCATTAGAGCTTAAAGAACTTGTCAAGTATTATTAGGGTTCCAGGACCTCTCTTAAGGGGAAAGTAGCTATTAACTGTCCTATTTTGCAGATGTGTAACCTCAGGCCACAGGGTTCAGACTGTGTGTGAAGCCACGCAGTAAGTCTGTGGGTAGAGGAACTGTCCCTCAGGTTCTTGATATTCTACGTGCCGCTTTTTAAAGACTGCCAACAGCTTCCGCATGGTCCCCCTCCCCTTACGCTGAGAGGCCCAGGGCCCACCACCACCTTCCAAACCAGGTGGGTCAAAGAAAGCTGGAGCCAAAAAAGCTCAAGCATCAACACTGATTTTAAACGGTACCCAGATGGCCCTCTTGGAGACGCCAAGTACCAGAATAAGACTTGAGACAGAACAAGGCTCATGTCATGCGTGATGCTCATACTCAAGTGAGGGACCCTAGGACAAGGTGCTTGACCCCACCCAGCTTCCTTACCTGTGAAATACAGGTGATTCGCTGAGAGTTGATGGAAAGATCAAGAATTTATAAACAAGCTTCAGCCGACACCCAGGTTTTACAAGTACTATGCAAACACATGACATCTGAATTCAAGTCGACCCAACCCTCAATTGCTCAAGCGCCAAATCCGTAAGTCATCCTTACTTATACCCTGTCCTTCACACTCCGAATCCAACCCAGGTGCCTCCAAAACATCTCCACTGCCAGAACCCTAACCCTGGATACCTTCAACCCTCTGTGATTAATTCCATCAGCCCCACCAGCCTCCCTGCTTCTTCTTTTATCCCTTCTGTGGTTTTTCTCAACCATAAATCAGATCCTGTCACTCCACAGTTTAAAACCTTCATTGCATTTGGAATAAAATCTAAAATCCTTATCACAGCATACATGACCCTGGGTTCTTCTACCTACCTCTTGCTCAGGCTGGCCTCTCCTCTCAACACTGGCCTTATTCTTATCTTCAACATACTAAGCTCATACCTATCTTGGGTGCTTTGTACATGCTGCTCCTTGTACTTGAAGTCTCCCCTCCCAAAATACTAAAGGGCCACCTTTTTTTTTTTTTTTTTTAAATTTTATTTATTGACTTTAGAAAGAGGAGAAGGTGAGGAGAAAGAAAGGGAAAGAAATATCAGTGTGTGAGAGGTACATCATCAGTTGCCTCTCGAGCAGCCCCAACTGAGGACCTGGCCTGCAAGCCAGGCATGTGCCCTGACTATAAATCAAAAGGGTAACCTTTCAGTTTGCAGGCTGGAGAGCAATCCACATAGCCACAGCAGCCAGCAGTGAAGAGCTACCTTCTTTATCACTGAAGTATCAGTTCAAATCTCACCTCTTCTGAGAGGCCTACCCCAAGCACCCTGGTTAAAGCCAGGGCATATCCCCACCCCTACTCTACCACACTATCCTATTTTATCTTCCTTTTAGCACGTTGTCTACTTGTTTACCTTCTGTCTCCCCAGAACTGCAATATAAGCTCCGTTATGCTTGTTCCCTATTGAACTCGCAGTGTCTAGAACAGATTAGGTGCGGAGTAAGCTTTCATAAAACATTTGGGAACAGCTGGTCCAAAAGGCAGGAGTAAGCACACAGGCAGCAGTGTGCTCCCCTGGTCTTCAAGACAGTGCTTTGACTCCCTTCTCCCAAATCTGAGATTAGAAGTTCGTTTGCTCATCCATTGAGTCATTCATTCATTTGTTCACTCAATTCAAATCAAGTTGACCACAGAACACCTGAGAAAGTGTCACAGTGAACATTCAACCAGAAAGAACTGTTTCACGATTTAAAACAAGATTTTTTCAGTCACTTTTAACTTAACTTCTGCCCAAAGTCAGGCCTCCCTGTAGTTAACTGCCATCTCAGATTTACATCTGAGGTTACGTTATATACACGCACCTGAAAGTCACACGATGAAAACTCAGCACCCCAGTACCTCACGGCAAAACCAAAGATCTAAGAAATGTATTTGCAAATACCTGACTCCTTTTATGGCCCACCTGTAGCCCTTTTCACAAAAATAAATAATAGAAACAAGAAAGTAAGTGTGGCTTTTCAAAAATTTCACCTCCATTTTCTTCACTCTTTTTAATCTTACTAGCTGGTAGCAGGTACTATCAAATGATAGAACATTTTCAACTTAAGGAGCACTATTCTAGACTAAGAGCTGTACGAGGGCAGGGGGAGGGGGGGACTGGATGAAAGAAGGTGAAGGGATTAGCCAAAGAACACATATGCATGACCCATGAACATGAGCACCTGTGGGGGACTTGCCTGAGGGATTTGGGGCAGGGTGGGGTGGAGGGAGAAAAAAGGGGGGAAAAGGGGGAAAATGGGACAACTGTAAGAGCACAAACAATAAATTATAATTTAAAAAAATTTAAAAACAAGAACACTTCTCAGGTTATGGGGCACTAATGGTACCTTGAGCAACAGGCTGAATCATAATGCCAAAGGAAAGCAGTAAAGCGCAGGGGTTGAGACCTCAGGCTTTGGAACACGAGGGGCACCAATTCAGCTCTAGCTGGTGTGGCTCAGTGAACTGAGCACTTGCCTGTGAACCAAAGGGTCATTGGTTCAATTCCCAGTCGGGGCACATGCCTGGGTTGCTGGCCAGGTCCCCAGTACGGGGCATGAGAGAGACAACTGCACATTGATTTTTCTCTCCCTCTCTTTGTTTTTCCCTTCCCGTCTTCTAAAAATAAATAAACAAACAAACAACAAAAAAAAAGGTGCCAATTCAAAAGACATCTAGCAACAAGGCCCTAGGCAAGTTTATTTTATTTCACTTAATAAGTACATAGCATTTACTACATGTACGCAGGTTCTAAATACATTGCGACTATAATATGATTACTAGAGAAGTATGAAGTACTATTGTTATCTGTATCTTACAGGTGAAGGAACAGGCAGAGAGGTGCAGCAACTTGCCCAAAGTCACAGCTAGTGAGCAACAGTCAGCAAATAAGGTAGTACGAAGCAAGAATCCATGCTCTTAACCATGACACTATGTTTTTGCTCTATTCCTATTTCTTCATCTATAAAATGGGGCTAATAGGTTTGCCCTATCTCATAAGGTCATGTGAGATTACAGGTACACAGGTAAATGTTGGCAACCCCTAGTGGTAGCAGTAATTGTCATCATTCTATCATCTACCTTCACCTTTGGTCCAGCCAAGGGCGGAAGAAAAATATTTTGGCTGGGAAAGATCTCCAAGGCTCTCTGGAGTGGAATACATTAGAATAGAGTAGAAACTCCAAGAGAACAGGAACTGTCTGCTTTGCTTATCATTTTATCCAAAGTAAGTCATGGGTGCTCAGCAAATACACAGTGAATAAGGCAGGAAAACATTTAATGCATAGACAGGGTTCTACAAACATGACAACCCAAGGGAGTACCATCACATCTCAAATGAAGCTAAATATAAAAAAGGTCCTTTTACAAGGTTTCAGAGGACAGTGTTAGCTGGCCATCTGGCCATTACTTAACACAGCCTGGCTATTGGGAGGCAGTGAGGTATAATGCTGTTCATTCATCTCAACAACAAAAAAAGATCTGAATTTTAATCCTGACTCTTCCTGAAACTCACCCAGGCTCTCAAAGTCTAGGATTGTCTCTCTGTAAAAGAGGAAGTTGGGTTCTGACTGGTGTAGCTCAGTGGAATGAGTGACAGTCTGTGACTCAAAGCCACTGGTTCAATTCCCAGTCAAGGCACATGCCTGGGTTTTAGGTCCCTGGTGGTGGGTACGAGAGAGGCAACCACACACTGATGTTTCTCTCCCTCTCATTCTCCCTCCCTTCCCCTCTCTAAAAATACAGAGGAAGGTGTACTACATGCTGGTCATAAAGAAGTATATTTTACTTCCTCATAACTTTATAACAATCATCATAAAATTCTGAATGGAAGGCAGTCACCTAGTGTTCCCAACTGACATATGAAGAAACTAAGATATAGAAGTAACTAGTTCAAGGTCACAGAGTCAGGGTAGAATATGAACTATAGCCCAGGTCTCCTTCTAGATTGGTGTAACACCCGTGCTTACTTAGATCCTCTTGCAGTTCAAAAATACTGTGATATGAGTCCTCTCTTCCAAGCTCAGTAAATCTGTGATCATTTATCTTTAATAACCCTCCCTGGCTTCAGTACAGCATGGGCGAGCAGATCAAAAAGAAACTACAGCATTTCCACATCGTAAACCTGAAGATTCAAAAGATCCAAAAAGGGAATTAGGGAAAATCCTTTGTCTTTGCCCAGAATTGAGAGATCAGAAGTACTTTATGATAAGTGATTTCACTTTAACCACATGGTTTAATTTAAGCAAAGTGATTAAAAAAAAAAAACAAAAAAACCTTCTAGTAACAATGCTTCCTGAGAATATAGCATGTAACAATTTCTTTTTAAATCAAAGTTGTGCCACTTGATTCAAAGTCGAGTCACAAAGTTAAAAGACTGTCAGAGAACATAAAAATAATTGCTTTATTTTTATTAACAAAATACATACTTGATGCTGAACCTATGAGTATAGCACCTTTCTGGGGCTGTCATGTTAGGAGTGAAAACCCACCTGGCATCAGTCAGTTTTCTTAGATGCTTTCTTAGGGTCAAGGTCACACTGTTGAGTCTCTACCCTTCCATCTTGTAACTGAAAAGCAACTAATCGTGAGCTCAAAATATTCTGGTACGCTCCAAAATACAAATGTTGGCTCAAAAAGTACACTCTGGTTCAGAAAGTTTTGTGAGGACAGGTTGACATGACCAAGCAGAATAGAGGGGCTATAGAACAAGATGCGCAGGTCACTTCGATGACAGCAGTAACTTTCACCCACTTTCTGGAAGTGTCATTACTTATCAAATGAGAATAATCACATCACCAGATGTTTACATAACTCAAAATATGACAAGGAACTAAAACAGGCTCTGAACCTTGCGCAAAATGGGAGATTACTGTTATCACTATTTACTACATCTAGGGCGGAAGACCCCCTTTCATTCTTGGATATGTATTCCACAGGATCCTCAAAACATGGAACAGGACACTAGTTTCTTCTCCAGACTCCAGGCCTGGCAACTGTAGATGCACCTGGCTAGCAAGTCTCCGCTTCTTAGAGGTGAACTGAGGCCTTCAGGCTCTGAGCCTAGCGGACTCAACAACGACCGTACCCCCCAGTCACCTTGTCCTCACCTTGAGAAACAGAAAGAAACCCTACAGGGAAGGCGAAGCAGTCCTCAAACAGGAGAAAAAAGTGCCTTCATTCTTCACTCGGCCGTCACTGCTTAGACCCACACTTCCCACGGGGCGGGGACTGTGCTGGGAGGGCTGACAGAGAGGGGACGCCTTGACCTCGGGCGCTGGAGGACCGAGCACGGACATTGGTCCCGCGGCCGAGACAGGTACACAAAAAGTCACCGCAGGTCGGGCCTGCCTCGCCTCGCCCACAGCCGCAGGCAGACTGGGAGGCACCCCGCCCCCATGAACCCAGAGGGCCCTGAGTTCGCTCACCTGCAGCCGGGTCACCAGGAGGCTGTAAGGCGCCATTTTGTGCACTGACAAAGATGAGGTCGCGTGAAAGATGACGTCCCACACGGTGTACTTAAAGCCTTAGGGAAGGGGGCGTGGCCTGGCGAAGGGCGTCACAGGGAAGGCGGGACTTCCACCAGGCTCCAGTGCCGAAGTGCGCAGTAGGCGGATCTCTTGTGTGAGCAACCAATACGGAAGAGGAAAAAGCTGCAGAAAAATGTGGAAGTAAATACTTCCACAAAGATGACTTATCAAAGTGCATATTTTATATTTGTACTTCAGTTTGTCTCTTCCATCCTAATCGGGGAAAAGCATTTTCTTTGTGACTCAGGGACCTGGCTCCTCAGCTACGACGGAAACTTGTCTTTGGAAAGTAAAGGATTTAATCCCGCGAGAGCGAGCGAGGCTTGGTGCCAAAACTGTGACCGCCGAGAGAGGCCTGCAGGACCAATGACGGCGACTAGGAGGCAGGAGCAATGGAGGTTAAAGGTCGAGCGGAAGTTCCGGAAGCTTCCGGTGACCTGCTTGAGTGCGAGCTATGGCCAAACATCATCCGGACTTGATCTTTTGCCGCAAACAGGCTGGTGTTGGTGAGACAGCTTTCATGTCCGGTGCTCCCTAGGTGGGGTTGGTATTAGGAATTGGGGAATCAAAGATTCCTGTCTCTTCCTAGGGTCTGGCCTCAAAGGTGCCACGTTTCCCGCCTCACGGCGGGTAGCTTCGGAGCGCGCAGGTTTGCGGCCTCCAATAATCAGAGGGCGGAGCGCGCGTGCTGGGAGCCGGAGGTGGGTGGCAGGGGTGGGGTCTAGAGAAACTCGTATTGCCCAGGACGTGTGATGGGCCTCAGAAAGCCGTGGTTTGGAAAGTTTATGAGGATAAGGTGGATGAAATGGCTCAGGGCTCACTGAAGTCTCTGCTTCTGTCCCCACCCCAAGCTCGGGGATGTTTCTCCCCTCTTCGTCAAACTCTTAATTCTAATAGCACTCTACCATCTTTGATCTTGCAGCCATCGGAAGACTGTGTGAAAAATGTGAGTGGAACACGCCCTCCCGACCACCGCGCCCTTGTGCTCTGTTTTTGTGCAGACAACAAACGAGCATTTCCTGTGGGGCCACAAAGAACTTTAAGTAGATGTGTCTGCAAGCACGTGAACACTGAATGCCACACTGCCACCATAGACCTCCTTCACCTCCTTACCCCAACGTGCCCATTTTAGACAATATGTTTAGATTTTGAGAAAAATCTGTAGCTTTGGACAGGAAGTAGCATGGTCCTGTCTCCAGCACGCACAGATTTGCCTGTAATTATATGGACACCATCTACCAGGTGCTGTACTAAGTTCTTGTTAGCTGATTGACTTTTTCCTGTGTGTGGTGGGGATTGAGATGGACACTGAGTAACCCAAGTTTTGCAATGTCAAAGTAGAAGGCCAAAAGTCACTCTGAAATGGACACTAGTGTTCTTCCCTAGTACAAGAGGAGGGCAGAGGACTTGAGGTACTTGCAAGTGGGCAGCATCACTTCATTCTCTCTTCCTCACAGGTGATGGCAAGTGTGTGATCTGTGACTCCTACGTGCGCCCCTGCACCCTGGTGCGCATATGTGATGAGTGTAACTACGGCTCCTATCAGGGGCGCTGTGTGATCTGCGGAGGCCCTGGAGTCTCGGATGCCTATTATTGTAAGGAGTGCACCATCCAGGAGAAGGACGTGAGTATATTCCGAGCTTTGCATCTGACCTTTTATTTAAAAACATTTTACTGTCCATGGCAACCTCGTATGGTCTGTGGAGATTGCCGTGTTCAGCTAGTCACCTAGGTTATAATTTCTTCAAATTCAGTGAGCCAAAGTGGATGTAGTCCGATAAAAGGCAGTTATTTTCCAACAAAGGTAAAAATTCAAGAGAAGCAAATCTTTGTCAATACCAGCAATTTGGAGAGGCCTGTGTCTGTTCCTTTGCTGTCTATTTTTTTTTTTTTCCCTCAGAAACAACGCCCTACATTTTGTAAGTCTCAGCACAGTGCATGGTGTGTAGTAGCCACTCAGTAATTATTTTTCCTAGCGTTAAGGACCGCTTGGGTGATTATAGTGGCATTTGCATTTGGGACAATTCAAGTGGATGTCAGCTTTGAGTGGTTAAAAGAATGCCTTTGGTTTGATATCGTAGAATTGATTGTGATTCTGTCTCATAACATTTTTTGTCTCCTAACATCATGTGGTATCGGTGGCCAGCTATTCCGCTCCTTAAACCAGATGCAGGGTAGAAGGCTTATAGATCTACAGTAAGGATGAGTTTTACTGTTTTTCTTTAGTGGACTCCTTGGTGGTGTTTCTTCTTGTTACACAATAAAAGGGAGTGTGATACAGTACCAATAGGTGAATACACAGTATCTGGTACCTAATGTAGAATAAGGCAAGTATGTATACTTCTTAATGTACCCACAAGCAAAGAATAGATGTTACCTCCCTCATTCTTCACAATGGCTTTGTTAAGTAGGGATTATTATTATCCCCATTTTACAGTCCCTTACCCAGCTAATAAGTGGCACACCCAGACTGTCTGACTAAACCTAGTGGTTTCACATTACCCTGCATTGTCCTTTCATAAATCCTTCTGGTTGGATGTGCCCATCTTGAGGAGAGGCAACCCAGCCACCTCAGCAGTCTGTGCATTTGGATTCTCTCTACCCCCAGTAAGTGTGACGCATCAGGCCAGAGAAGATTGCTTCTTACACAGTTAAGTCTTATTTAGGGAAATGAGAAGGGTCATAGATGAAGTATGAAAAACATAACTTCATTTGGTGATCTGAACTTTTTCCTGACCTAAACCCTGATTTGCGTTTATTTACATTTAACTGTCAAATCATATTCTGCTTGACTCTGATGCACCAGCTAAGTTCCACTCCTTTAGAGAAAGGATGTTGGTTTGTGCACTTGAACCCCATTTTTCCCACTTCTTGGTAAAGTGCCTGATATGTGTTGTAAGCATGGGATGCATGTTTGGTGCTGCCCCTACAAGTCGGCCACAGGAGTCCCCCTAATAAATTGTCTGGTACCTAGTTGTTCTTTGGTAATTATTTATAGTCCATAGCAGTGAAACCATGGTAAGACAATAGCAGTGAAAAGGAAAGTACCAATGATCTTAAACTAGCTAAACAGTCCATTAAGGAAATTTTCTTGAACTTTTTCCATGGTTGTAGCCAGAGTTAATATTGGCATAAGCTTGCAGCCGGAGAGTGCTTATTGTTAATTGCTATCTGACTCGTGTTCGTGTGGTGTGTGACCTGATCCCTTTGGATCCTCATGCCTCATTCTGTCCCTGAGCATTGTTCCAGATGTTACTTCCCTTACTTCACATTATACAGGAATGTTCTGAGGATATTTGAGATAGCACACAGCTCACACTACTCAGTCATAGTTTCCAAGGAACACAGAGCAGTTCAGTGACATGATCCAACCTCTTAGTCTTACAGATCAACATGTACATTAAGAACCTAAGACTTTTTCCTATGCAGAAATCTTCCCGCAGCCAAAGCAACCCTCATTAATGTTCTGTTCCTGCAACTTTAATCATTTTTAAAGGAATTAGACCAACACACTAAGCTGGATGTGCTCTACAGGTTTTGGGTTTTTTTTTTAAAGGTTTTATTTTTTGTCTTTTTTTTTTTTTTCCCCCAGAAGGGAAGGGAGGGAGAAGGAGAGAACCATGAATGTGTAGTTGCCTCTCATGTGGCCCTCATTGGCGACATGGCGCACAACCTAGTCATGTGCCCTGACTGGGAATCACACCGGTGATATTTTAGTTTGTAGTCCACACTCAGTCCACTGAGCCACACCAGCCAGGGCTGCTATATAGTTTTTCAAAGCTTCAAGAATACTCAGGAGTTGTCCCAATAGGCCAAGGTTGTGGGTTGGATCCCCCATCACGGCACATACAAGAAGCAACCAATCAATGCATAAATGAGTAGAACAACAAATTGATGTTTCTCTCTCTTACTTTCTCTCCTCTGCCCTCCCTCCCTTCCTCTCTCTAAAATCAAACTTTAAAAAAATTATTTTTAAATACTCAGGAGTCAGGGGTAATACCTGTAGGTGTTGCTGCCAGAGGAGTAATTTGTAGTTTCTTCTAATGCAACATCATTTTGATCCCTTGTAACCCTTAATTCCTTTACTCCTTTTGCTTATCATTTTCCTCAGCCGTCTGAACCAGAAAACAAAATAGCAGCTAACATCTATGGGGTTCTTACTATGTGCCAGACACTGCTAAACATTCTTTTCTAAAAATGGTATGGATATAGATGGGGAAGTTAAGGCTTAGAAATGTTGCCCTGGCTCAGTGGATTGAGCACCATCCTGCGAACCAAAGGGTCACCGGTTCAATTCCCAGTCAGGGCACATGCCTGGGTTGCAGGCCAGGTCCCCAGTAGGGGGTACACGAGAATCAACCACACACTAATGTTTCTTTCCCTCTCTTTCTCCTTCCCTTCCCCTCTCTCTAAAAATAAATAAATAAAATCTTTTTTAAAAAATAAAATCAATTTTAAAAATTTTTAATAAAATAAGCAGGTCTTGCCATGGCACCTGTTTATACTTTTTTGCTACCATTTATAAGCAATAGAGATGTGGACCCATTGTCAGTGTGTTTTTCTGATCTCAGAATTTTAAATTGCCTTTTCCTGCATTTCAGTTCTGTACAGATTTCCCTTTGGTGTATGATGTTTTGGCACATGGTTAGTGTTTTAAAGTTTTACTAGAAAGTCCTGGGTTTTCAACACTGGTACAGGGTAATTTTTGTAGCTTTCTTTTCTGCCGTAGAAATGAACTTGACACATAGCTGTCCTCTGGAAAGAAACCCAGAGTCTTTGTGTTCTCCTTGGTGGCTGCTCCGGAAGCCCAGCTTAGGGTTCTTCCAGTGATGTGGTAGTGGGTGTGTTTAGTATAAGGGAAACAAGCATTTGGTGGTCCTGTGTATACTATTTTTGTGAAATTTTGGTAAGAGTGGTTGTAAAACTTTTACTTTGGGCATTCAATTCAATACACGGCTGCCTAAAATAATAGTTCCCTGTGCTCGAAATGGGGAAATCTGACAGTCCTCCGGAGGACTGACAGACGGCGAAGGTTTTAGTATTCACACACACGGGTGCTAGAAGAGGGCTTGCCATGGGGCAGGTAATTGACAGGTGTTTTAAAATATCTTCTAGCTGAACTCACATCCTGTGCCATCCTCCAAGCTTGCTTCCCAGCCCTTCCATCTTCCTTCCCGTGCTCTCCATTCACAGGCATTCCTGTGAAAGCGACCCACTTCCAATGTCCACACCCTTGCCTTCCACAGCGTTGGTAGGAATCGGGGACGACCATGACACCCGTAGGAAGTATGTAGAAAGTAAAACACAGGAGTTTAGAAAAGTAAACAGGAAACCTGTGAGTCAATCAGAG
Organism: Anoura caudifer; assembly: GCA_004027475.1. Taxonomy (NCBI): domain Eukaryota; kingdom Metazoa; phylum Chordata; class Mammalia; order Chiroptera; family Phyllostomidae; genus Anoura; species Anoura caudifer. Next base: position 18,512 of record PVKU01006492.1, read on the forward strand.
AAAATGCCATAAACCCCAGAGATCTAATAATCCAATACATTGGTTTACCAACTTCTTAAAAAAAATATGTAGAGTCCTGTCTTCACAGAAATATCTTATACTGAACTTTGTGTGTGTTTGAACCATTATGAAATTGCTGGTATTTGGTTTTGGCAATTTCTTAAAATTAAGAGCTGACTATACACCAGGCACTGTTCTAAGTATATTTATTGATTCTTTTAACATTTTATTTATTAATCTTTAGAGAGGAAGGGAGGAGAGAGGGAGAGAGGGAGGGAAATATCAACGTATGGTTGCCTCTTGTACGTTCCTTGCCGGGAACGGGCCTGCAACCCAGGCATGTGCCCTGACTGGGAATTGAACCGTGATCCTTTGGTTCACAGACCTGAGCTCAATCCGTTGAGCTACACCAGCCAGGGCTATTTATTGATTCTTAACTCTAGGAGGTAGGTTCTGCCATTGTGACTGGAAAGAGACACAGGGAGGTTAATAAACATCAAAATCCAGGTCTCCTCACTTCAGAGCCCACCACCTTAACTGAGGCTCCGAATGAGAGCGGAGCTGCACGTGTTGGGGTGGCGCCTCTCAAGACTCTCCAGGGCTAGAATAATACCAATGTGTGAACATTGGCCAGTCTACTTACTCTACAGTTGAGGGATGTGAGTACAAAGAGGACTGGTTTACTTACAATCACAGAAGTCAGTAAAGCACAATAAGTCAAAACAGGCTATCATCACACCACAACATTTCATAGCATCTCTAAAGGTCTTGGAGCACTCTTGTGTTTCAGGTCAGGATACCTTGAGCGAGGAAAAGGCAGCTGTTCCCTCATTTGTACCAGGACTTTCGATACAAATTACATGGCTTACTAGAGTTCACCTAGCAAGCCGCAGTGGGGGCTGGGCCCTAGCCTGGCTCACTGTCAGCACACCAAACTCCACAGATGGTAGTTCTCAATGTAATACATGGTGCATGTTTTCTAGAAAATGAAATGTTAGTGTTGGCTTCTTGTGTTTTCGCCGGGGGGGGGGGGGTGTTTGTTTTTTGTTTTTTGATATTAGGGAGAGAAATAGAAACGTCGATTTGTTCTACTTTTTTATGCATTGATGGTTTGATTCTCCTATATGTCCTGACTGGGAATCGAACCTGCAACCTTGGCCTATCAAGACCACCCTCTAACCAACTGAGCTGCCTAGCCACGGTTCAGATACTTTTGTAGTGTTGATGTCAGTCCCTGAAAAGAGAAATCAGCTGCATTAGAAATGAAGTGTCCAAGGGCTTCATTGGTTCATTCTATAGCCCAGTGTCACAGGAAGCAGCTCCCTTTGACATGGATGTTAAATAAAGTCATCAGACCTGTGCAGGTTTTATGCAATGGCAACTCACAGTTTTCCTCCCATCCTTCCACATCAACTGATGGAGTTATCACATCTGCAGAGCACAGCTTCCCAGGGGCTTCACTGAAACCACTCAAGCTCAAAGCTTGCAAAATGGCCAGGGGAACATGTCATTACAAATCAGAGTAGGGACATCAACAGGGCACTGGAATACTCTTCTCCCAAGACCATGTGTCACACTGAATGAATTAATAAGGACACATCAAACCCAGTATCCTCCTGAGAATTATTATTATTTTTTTTTTAAGATGGAAAGGGAGGGAGAAAGAATCAATGTGTGGTTGCCTCTAGTACTACTCCTACTGGGGACCTGGCCTGCAACTCAGGCATGTGCCCTGTCTGGGAATTGAACCAGTGAACTTTGGTTCACAGACCAGCACTCTTTATCCACTGAGCCACAACTGCCAGGGCCTCCTATGAGATTTAAAATGTAAGGTACTATTATCTGAAGTCTTTCAGTTTCCTTCCTTGGTGGTGGTCTCTCCTTTCTTGGGATAGTGGAAGAGAGCTAGAAAGCTTGATTTGTAGATGATTGTTACTTTTACCTTTCACTAGAAGAAAACCCTTTGGATATTTTAAGAATTTTAGATCCTGCCTTGACTATGTCATATTAGCAACTTCCGTGTGCTAAGAATCCAACATTGTAAGCTCAGCCACTGCATTGAAGGTAGACGGACCTTGGGCACATTCTAGTTGCTTGGTAAGTTCTTGATGATTGATTGAATAGGATAACTAAAATGGTGAGATGTATGGCTAGGTCATTAATGCAGAGTTATTTTCATGTTAATTCCCTCTCAATAAAGGCTCAAAGACTTTTGACAACTTCCCTGTTCTTCTGTTTTCCAGAGAGATGGTTGCCCAAAGATTGTCAATTTGGGGAGCTCTAAGACAGATCTCTTCTATGAACGCAAAAAATATGGCTTTAAGAAGAGGTGATTGGTGGGTGGCCTTTCCTCCCTTCATTGGGCTGCCGCAGCTGCCAGAAAAGATGCCTATTACTGCCAACAGAAAGGGAACCAAGCACAGCACCTCACCCAAATGCTCCTCAGTATACTGGCACCTTCCTGCCCTTTCCTCTCCTCTCACCCCATGAGGTGATAGAAATGGAACAGGGTCGTCACAGAGGATTCTGCTGGACTGTATCAGAGAAAATGATAGATTAGTTCATGGTTTTTCTTGAATTCAAGAAGCAAGACTGTTTTCCACATTGATAAGTTCTCTACACCAAGAGCTTCTAAAACAAGAATAGTATCATTTCAGTGTTCTCGAGGAGTCGAATGAAGGTACCTGTGTTCACACAGCAGCTCTGATGGCAGTTGTCTTTGATGACACATCCGCAGTGGCAGGGAGTTCGCAGAACAATAAATGTGGGCATTTAAATCTGATAACACTTTCTGGGTAGTGCTGGTTCATGTTACTGTTTTTTGAGAAAATGGAAAACCCTTTCTGTTGCTACTGTATTAATAAAGGAGGTGTTTATTTTCTGGTAGTTGATCACTGTCCAATTTTAGTTTAACTCTAGGAACTTGTTTTAGTCACCCAGGAACTTATGATTCAGAATAGAGGTATTAGGACTCATCAAGCACCTCGTCTTACTACTGGAAGGAATTCAAAACTAGCCATTCTCTTCATTATAGGTAGACCAAAGTCAATTTTAGGAACTTAACATTTTTTCTTCCTATCCAACATTAATTTTGAAGAGATAGTTCAGTCAATTTGTTTCATAAAGTGCATATATATTCACATTAAGGATTTTTTTAATTAATAGACTGAGGACAAATTCAGACATTTAACCCTAACATTTATCTGTACTTTTGCCCACTAGAGGTGATAAGTAGGTTAACTTGAGGCACATTCATAATTCGAGACATCTGGTTAAGTAGGTCTTTGAACACCGTTGATTTGAAAAAGGTTACAAGTCTTGAGGACCCAAGTTTGTCCTGCAACTTGGAGGCAAAACCACGGGAAGAAATGAGAGTGTTCTGACTTTGGTTTGGATCAACAAAACTTGATTGTCCATGATGCCTTCAGGAATTCAGTAAAGGAGCCTGCCAGAAATAGCTCCACTATAACCCCGAGGATTCACAAAGGAAGGGTTCTTGACCCAGCTTTGGGACACCTCAGGGAAACTAGGGCAAGTTCACAGTCACACCAATAAAGACAATCCTTAAGGCTTCCCCATCTTGTCTCCTGCCACCAATTTTCTGCACTCTGGCCACCGGGGTTTCTTTCCATTCCTGAAACTGCTCTTCTCTGTTAGGTCGGAGTCGCTTAAGAAACTGGACCGACCCAGCAAACTAGGAGAACAGGGTTTCTTAGCGGGGAGTAAGAGGGAAAGTGGAGCCAACCAAGGGCCTACTGAATGAGGAGCAAAATAGGATGGAAGAGCCATGGGGGAAGCTCAAGCCGCTGTCTCCTAGGGTTTCTGAACGACTCCGCAGTCTGAGAATGGGTTGACCGGAGGCTAATCCCGGTGACCCAGAGAGCAGGCCTCCCGCCAGGTGCCAAATCCCGTGTTTTGGCACCAAAAATGTGAGGTCTCAGTCGCTCAAGAAACCGGATGGACACAGCGAACTAAGGAGAACGGGTTTATTAGCGGGGAATAAGGAAAAGAGCCAACCAAGGGAGGCTGGGACTCGCTCATTTCTTCTTAGGTCAAGGTTTTTAAACACAAAAACCTGCGAAAGGTATCATTTTGATTGGCTAGAGCTGGTTGCTGGGTGCAGGCTCAAGTTAAAGCTGCATCCTATTATGCCGAATATACAGACCCCAGGCCCCTAACCATCATTTTTCCTGGGTAGGGTCTGGGTAGGGTACGGTGCCATTTTCTAGCCTGGTGATTTTCCATTCCTTCTAGGCCTGCCTAGGTCTGTCGCTCTCCTTCTGGCCTCAGTGCTTTTTACCCGTTAATCCCTCTGTAAGCTCGGGCACTCTTGATCACCTAACTCCTACTCATCCTTCAGACCTCAGCTAAATATTTCCTCAAAAATGCCCCTGGACCGCCAATCTAACTTTTCCTTTTTACATGTCTATGTGGCACCATAAGCTTTTGGTAATTATTGACAGCTGGTAGGCTGTGTTCTGTGGTGGCAGGAACCAAGTCTGTTCTGCCCAGCAGGTAGCAGGTGCTTCATACTGAATAAATAATGTAAGCCAAGGAAACCAGATAATTGGGCTTTGAAGCACATGTTGGAACCCGTAGGCAAAGGGGATGACGGAGACAATCTGAACCAGATGATGTGTTTGGGAGCTAAGCAGTTCTAAAGCATCAGGTAAGGGTTCTGGTATGTCAAAATGTTGCAGAGAACAGATTGTTTTCAGATTATGTTTAGAATTGTCATTGATTCCACAGTGATTTTAAAGTGTGATATGAGTCAAAATGTTTGGCAAAAAAAAATTAAGTTTTTAAAATTTGTTTATTAACCACTCTGGTCAATATACTATCTTGTATCTACAAATGTTTCCAAACTTAATTTCAGCAAAACACTTTAAGTGCTCTATCAGCCTCCACGTCAATGCCTCTAAAACATCTTGCAAGGAAATTTAAGAATAACACCCAGCCCTAGCTGGTGTGGCTCAGTGGATTGAGTGCTGACCTGTGAACCAAAGGTCGCAAAGGTCGCCAGTTCGATTCCCAGTCAGGGCTCAGGCCTGGGTTGCGGGCCAGGTCCCCAGTGAGGAACACATAAGAAGCAGCCACACATTGATGTTTCTCCCCCTTCACCTCTGTCTAAAAATAATTTTTTTAAAGAATAATGCCCAGTAGGATGTCAGAGATTGTATCCCCTCCACACTGATAACCAATGGAGCAAGTTCGACCCTAGCCCAGTCAGTTTCTCTGAATGCCACTCTTCCTGTCACCTGCTTTCATAATCCTGTTCTTGGTTCACTTCTTTTAAGAGATCAAAGGAACAATATAATGCAATAAATGAGTTCAAAACCACCTGAGATAAAGTAAATGGTTTTGATTTTAATTTCTGTCCACCTTGGACTTTACAAATTCCTTTTCTATTGTAAAAATTTGTGTAATGATAGTACAAATTTTCTGGTGGGAAAACATCACTTACAAGCTGAATTTTCACCTCTAACAGTGTACAGCTCTATGAAGAGAATTCGAATAATGATTTGTGTATGGCCACAAAAAATCAGAACAGTCTTCAAAATTAGTTTTTCTCCAGTGCTAAAATGAGCACTACCTACATAGAGAAATGGTTCCCTTTCCTGGATATGATTAATTAATCTCCATTAAACATCACACTTATTACATTGCTTTTGTTAAAAAAAAAAAAAAAAAAGAGGTGTAATGAGAAGTGTGTCGGCTTTATAATGAGACCTTGATTCCCTCTCTGCTACTGACCTTTAGTGAGTCATTGAGCCTTTCTGTGCTTCTTTTTTCTTATCTACTAAATAATAGTAATAGTGACTAACTTTTTGGGACAAAGGATTAAACTTGACCTTGTTAGCCCTGACTGATGTGGCCCAGTTGGGCATCTTTCCTGCAGAAGGAAAGGTTGCAGGTCAGGGCACATGCCTGGGTTGCAGGTTCAGTCCCTGATTGGGGCACATACAAGAAAGAGGTAGCTGATCGATGTTTTCTCTCTCACATTGATGTTTCTCCCTCCTTTCTCCTCTCTTTAAAAGTAAATAAAATAAAATAAAAATTGGACCTTGTAAGTGCCTGACTTTTACTGGGAAAGCTTTACAAAAATAGTGGGTTTTTTTTTTTAAAGATTGTACTTATTTATTTTTTAGGGAGAGGGGAAGGGAAGGAGAAAGAGAGGGAGAGAAACATCAATGTGTGGTTGCCTTTCACATGCTCCCAACTGGGGACTTGGCCTGCAATGCCCTGGCTGGGAATTGAACCAGCAGCCCTTTGGTTTGCAGGCCCGCACTCAATCCAATGAGCTACACCAGCCAGGCAAAATAATGGTTCTTTCACAGTGAGTCTCTACTTCTTCACAGAGAAACATTTAAGTCCTAGCACTGAAGATCCTCCAAATGGTTCCCTCTCCCCTCTACCCCCAAGGTTTTTCTCCATTTCTCTCTCTGCTCATCACTACGCAGTTGAAGGGACATTCCTTGCACACTCCTGTGGTCTTGGCTTTGTTTTCCTTTGTTTGAAATACCTTTTCACCCTCACCTCAGCCAGCCAACTCGGTACCTCTTCCTTCTCAGCTCCTGACATCTCATGAATGCTCCAGATGCCCCACAACAATCCCACTTGGACTAGCTTCATGCCTAGTATATACATACGAGTTTCATAAAACAATATTTACTGTGTGTATTGCACTCCAATATTTTCATTTTATTCCATTTTATTCTAAAGATTCTGGCTGAAATACATTAAACTCAGTGATTTCATGACACTACTAATCAATCACACCCCAGAGTTTCAAAACTGAAGTAGATCATAAGGTCCTTGAGCTTCTTTTTGCCTCTCCCACCACTTCAGGGCACACAACAGGCAGCTCCTCAAAAAATTACTACGTCGAACTGGAAAAGGGGTCACAAACACAGGAGTCAGGGTGAATAATATAATTGATTGAAAAAAGAGGGGTGTAAGCATAGCCCAAACATGATGATAAATGGTATGTGACCCTTGGCTTTCCAGTCTGGGAGACAACAGGGAGGTGGGGACCTTGGGAGAACCAGAGTGCACAGGCTGTTTTAAAGGAGAGGGCTGCCATTCAACTCCACAGAAAGGTCACCCTTTATGCCTAGTATTATCATATCTTTTGAATTAAGGACAAGTGGTAAAAATAAGGTTTTTGTGCAATCTTCCAATTTTTAAATATTGTTACTTCATGCCCTGCTGGTGTGGCTCAATTGGTTGTAGCATTGTTCCTTAATTGAAAGGTTGAGTGTTTGGTTCCCCAGTCAGGGCATATACCTAGGTTACTGGTTCCATTCCTGGTCGGGGCACTTACAAGAGAAAACCAATTTCCCTGGCTGGTATGGCTCAGTGGATTGAGCGCTGGCTTGCAAACCAAAGGGTTGCCAGTTCAATTACCAGTCAGGATACATCTTGGGTTGCGGGCCAGGTTCTCAGTACAGGGCGCACAAGATGCAACCACACATTGATGTCTCTCTCCCTCTCTTTCTCCCTCCCTTCCCCTCTATCTAAAAATAAATAAATAAAATCTTTTAAAAAGAGAGAGAGAAAGCCAATTGATATTTTTCTTTCTCCCTAAAAGCAAATGAAAATATGTCCTTGGGTGAGAATTAAAAAAAAAATTTTCAGCCTTGGCTGGTATAGCTCAGTGGATTGAGTGAGCAGCGTCCTGCGGACCAACGGGTTGCCAGTTCAATTTCCAGTCACGGCACATGCCTGGGTTGCAGGTCAGGCCCCCAGTGGGGGTCGAGTGAGAGGCAAACACACACTATGTTTCTCTCCCTCTTTTTCTCCCTCCCTTCCCCTCTCTCTAAAAATAAATAAATAAAAACCTTAAAAATTTTCAGCTCGTTAAAAATTTGTTAATGTTAGTCTATGCCAAGACAATAAATCCAACAGATGTGGACCTTGGCCTGCCAATTAGCAGATTTTATATATATATATATATATATATATATATATATATATATTTAGGGAGAGAGAGAAACATCACTTTGTTGTTTCACTTATTTATGCATTCATTGGTTGCTTCTTGTTAATGCTCTGACCTGAGATCAAACCTGCAGCCTTGGAGTATTGAGACAACAATCTAACCACCTGAGCTACCTGGCCAGGGCCCAATTAGCAGCTTTTAAATTAAGAAAATTAACTTCCCAGGGAATCAAACTGAAATGACTAAATTTCAGAGAGACTGTCACTCTGTTTTGACCTGTAGTTGCTTAATAGTAGTTTCAAGCTAGGACATAAAGTTGAAAGATTCTTTGCCTTGGATGGAATTTTTGTGCCTAAAAAAAGTATTCCAATTCCCATCTTTTCCCAGCTTTTCAGTTCTTTATCAACTCTATCCACCACCTAGACTAGAATGTTACTCTCAGCAAAAGATAGATTTGTTCACTTGTTTACTAGAATTCACTCACATTGCCCTGTACATTCAATCACTCTTCTCCAAAGCCAGTTTCTGCTGTGGCTTTCTTTGTTCCTAAACTACTGTGGCAATGATCTGAAGACTCAAACTGAGGGACTGTTTTCTTGGATAACATAAAAGAAACCACAAAATTCGTCACCCTGGCATGTATATATGGGAGTGACTCACCCTTGACAGTTAATTGGTCCTAATTATGACCAGCCTGACTTGTCAGGGTAACAAAACATCTGGGATAACTTGCTTACTCTCAGGGGACCTGCCCCCACCTCTCCTCTCTGCACATGCTTACTTTGAAACTCACCATTTCTAAAACATGGTGTGTGCTTCTGAAGGAATGATTATTCAAAACGGGAAGGGACTGTGGAATGCTCCAGCAGGGATTCAGCTCACAAGCCCTGGCAAGATGAAATCATGTTTGGAAGAGAAAAAACGTCTTCCTCACCACATTGTAAATGGAGACATCAGCAGTTAAGGACGGTGATTACCTCTTTTTTTCCCCCCTGTGTTTTATCTTTTCCTATTTGCATGCTAACCCTTTACACAGGGCTCCCACTTGAGAAGGAGCCTGGATTTCTCAGTTTGTTTTCAGTGATGTTGCTCAGGGCTGCTGTTTCCAGCAGTGTAGGAGAAATATGAATAAAAGCATGAATACACTAATTCAGCGCCTTCCTTCCAGGGGTCAGTCCACCCTCTCTCAGCCTGCATTGAACGGTTGGAGTTCTCCATCCTGGTATCTGCTTATATCGACTCCATGACTCCCTTCCGGAGGTATCTAGGAGAATTCCTTTCGCCTCACCTTCACCTTTCTTATCATTCTGTTTTGTGAAGTTTCTTATTGGGGAATGCACATTGAACTGAACACAGGTTATGTAAAAACGTAATTTGCCAGAATGGTTACCTTTAAGAATAGCAACTGTTTGTCAGGCTTTGCATACAGAATCATGTTTAATCCACACGATCTCCAGTTTAAGGATGAGAAAACAAGTTTGATGATGTAAAGAGATTTATTGCCATTAAATCAAGATAACATGATTGGTGGCGGAATTAGATTTCAAACCCACATATTTCCATGGCTACCTCGAATAACTAACTACCAATACCAGAAGCCTTTGCAAAGCCCCACTGCGCAAACGCTTGCTCTGCCCAAGGGCCTGGCTCCTCGGCTCTCCGCGCCCAACCCTAGTCCCAGCGGTTGGATGAAAACCCAATCAGATGCTGCTCTCCGCTGTATTCGACCAATGGGAAGGCTGTTGCTAACATACCAGGTATATTTTTAGCTATTCAGTTCTCTGGACCCTGTGGGTTGGTGGGAACTCTGCCCCGCAGGGCGTGCTGGTCGAAATGAAAACAAAAACGAGGAGAAGAGGGAAGGAATGGGGAGGGGAAAAGCGGGGAAAGGAAGGAAGGGAGGGAAGAAGAATGAGGAAGAGGGAGAGGGAAAAGAGGAGAGGGGAGGAGTAGGGCATGGCGGAGGGGGCGTGTATGTGACGCTATGCTGCTCACTGACGCACATGGCAAGTAGTCCCTGGAGGTGCCCCAAGAGCTGAAGCACTCACAGTATGGGGGATGGAACTCTTGTGCTCCAGATTCCTCGCATCTCCCTTCCCCCGTGGAGTTTGCCCTGCAGTCCGGCGTTTCTCTGCTGCAGTCAAGGAAAACGAATTTAAACCCCCACGCTCTCTCTGCCCTTCCCAAAAGAAAAAGAGTGATCAATGGAAAAATATGCAGAGTTCGTAGCTGGAAACTCGGATCTCACCCACCCCACCTGGGCTCAGCGGCTGCCGATGGGCTGGAACCCTCTAGGATGAGAATAAAGGTCAGGGATAGGAGAGACCTGGGGAATGGGCGATTAAAAGAGAAATAGGGTAAAAGACTTAACACTCAGGCTCCCAGGAGCCCCGTTCCTCGCCACCTGACAATCAGGGCACAGGCCTAACTCCGCGTGGCACGCAGTCACAAAGTGACCGACAGCCTGTGTGGCCAGGGCCTGGGAAAGAGGCTCGTGCTCACAGGCCTGGCACACCACGTCATGGGTTCGCCGAGCCGAGCCTCCATCCACCATCCCGGGGGCCGTCGGGTGTGCGAGTCCGACGTCCCTGGCACTGGCAGGCGCCAACACCCGAAGGCAGGGGCTGTTACTAAAAGAAATGTGGCTTTCTAGTGTCCCTTATGGGGGTCTCCAGCTGGGGAGAAAACGGGGGAGTCTGCAGAGGGGCCGGGCCCCGCCACGAGATAACAGGGCGCCAGAGGCGGTTCCTTTTCCTGGTCGTCAGCCCTCTTCCTCGCCTCCCCCTTCCCTTACTCACCGTGCCCGGCCCTGATTTTCCCCTCGCCCTCCCGTAGACGTTACAGGCGTTCCCTGAGAAGGCACGAGGCGCTCGGGGAAGTCGGGCCAACCTAAGTTGATAAAGGTCCAAAACGTTTCCAGAGCTCTGCTCTCAGCGCACCCCGCCACCGCTTCCTCCCCTATAATTTAGGTGGTACTAGTGCTGCGGGCCAGTCGCCCAGAGCTGGAAGGACTAGCCAAGGTGGCCTGGAAGCAGGTGTAGGGCCGAAGACATAGCGTGGACGTTTCCCTCCCCGCAATATCCCTTCATCCAATACACCCAAAGTGAGCATCCCGGTCCCAGTCCAAAGCCCCTGCCCTAGCGGAACTCTGTCCACCTGGGAAAACACCTTACACAACGAGCACGACTTAATGCATGAAAAAAAAAAAACAACTATAAGAAGGCGCTGCAATGGGGAAGGCAGAAGATCCTGCTGACGTTTGAGTTGGGAGCTGCGTGATGAGAAGGGGCCTGCAACGGGGGCAGGGGTGGGGACGAAGGAAGGGGGGACGTCACTAGGTACCCGCGAGTTCGTAGACCTCTCCGCCCCACGGGTTAAGCTACCCGCTGGCTCGAAAGTAGTCCCGGCACGGTGCCGGCCCCGCCCCTGCAGGGTGGAGGGACGCATCACGCAGGGGTGGGGAAGCCAGATCCGTGCGCAGGGTTGCCAAGGGTGAAACTTTTCATTGACTTTGCTCACTTCGGGACGGGGCACTGAAAGGTGCGGGTCTTCTCGGAAAGGAGTGAGTGGCTAGGCAGACTTAGGGCTAGAAGGGCAGGACCATCCGCCAACCACAACCGGACTGTTCTCCCCGGACTGTTCTCCCCACCGTGATACAAGCCACCCTCCGGTCCGCCATCCCAACGCGTTCACCACCCGCTCTCCGTCCCCCCGCCGCTGAGCCCGACCTGCAAAAAGCTGAATTATTATTTGAGAGCCATAGCCCATAGCCCCCACCAACTCGCCCCCAAACCTCAACGAAGAAAAGGACACCTTGGCCCCGGCCCGGCGGCGCCCAGGAAAAGAAGGGCGAGCGACCTCTGTCCCGCGTCTCGGACCACCCTGGAGGGAGAAGCCGCCCGGTGGTCGGCAGCCCGCCCCGCCGCCGCAGAGACCCAAGTGAGTGAGTCGGGGGCTTGCGGGCGTTTGCCCCCTGATACCCGATAGTCCCGACAGCTTCTCCCGCCCCACTCCCGCTCTTCGTTTTGCTGGACACTCCACGTTGCTGTCGCGCCCCCGCCCCACGCCTGGCTAGCATTTTCCTTTCCTCCTGTGCTCCATTTCCCCTCCTCACGCTAATGCCATCCTGGGGTACCCCAGAGCCCCCTTCTCTCCCTATTGCAAAAGTAGCTCCCTCCTGAGTGGGGTGCATTTCCCCCCTGTCTGCCTCCCTTAGTTCTTCATGTCCTAGAGACTTGCTTGATTTTTCTTGTCCCTCAACTCTCACCACCATAAAATAAATCAGAGGAAGGAAGGGAATCCAGGCCTTGTTTTCTGCCTTTTATCCCCGTGTGAAGGGAAGGGGGTGGCAATAATTAATGGGGTTTATTTCTGGCCCTGTGAAGCCTGAGAGATGAAGGGTGGACACCCCCCTCACCCCCCCCCCCTTTTTGGACTGGTCACTGGTGACCGTCCTCTGGCCGCTGAGCCAGAATTCACAATTTGGGCTTAAGCTCTTTATCCTCTTTAGTGTTTTCAGTGGAAACTGGGCGGAAAAAAAAAAAAAAAAGCACCTTTAGAGTAATACCAGTGAGTGGATTCTGGTGGATCCTGGTGAGGTGCCTGGGAGGAACAGCCCCTACTTCTAAGCTCATTCTCCTGTCCACAGCATGGACTGTGTCCTTGACCACAAAGGGAGGGGAAGGAGGGAGCAGAGAGGAAAGGGCAACTGGCAGGCCCTTTTCTATCCCCCAAGAGAAACCTGAACCCCACACAGCAGGCTTCAACTTGGGGGCCAGTGGAAGGGTTTTGGGGGCCTGCTCTGTATACTAACGTTTTTCTCCTTCCTATCCATCCTACCCTGGGAGTGGGTCCCTCATCGTAGATTTTCCAGCAGAAAAACACCCCTATTGCTTTCTTGGGCACCTATCCCCATCCTACTCTTAAGCGGAGGGGGAGAGAAGCTAGTGTGGGAGGAAGGATTAGGAGGTTTGTTTAACACCATGTAGGAGAGCTTTGCTTAGGATCTGGTAAGTCTGGTCATAGAGCAGGCCTTGCAGTGGGAGGAGACTCACAAACAATTTTAAGTATTGGAAGGTGATGACCAGGTGTCAGATATACAGTTTTTCCTTCCGTGCCCGGGAACCTCTTCCCATTTCCCTCACCGGGTCTGGTTACTCGGACTTGAATTAGAAGAAGCGTGAGGCTTGGGCCCTGCTTGGCTTCTGGCCTTCCGATTGCCAGCCCGGCGCCTCCCCGCAGCTTGACTGGGAATTTCTTCTGCTGAAAGGTCGAGAGAACTGGCTTTTAACTACTGCCTTTACTTTCCTGGTTGTTGGGGTGCTGGAGCCGAGCCTGCTGGTCATTAACTGAGAAGGTTCTTTCTTTTTGAATCCACCATCCCTACAGCAACTCCAGACGGAGACCACCAAACCCTAGTAATACAGATTAAATGGCTGGGATGGGGGTGGGAATATGACCTTATTTATTCAAGCCCACCACCTTCAGCCAGGAAACCTCATTTGAAGCTGATTCTTAATTCAGCAGCCATGGGAGGCAGTAAAGAGAAGGGAGAAAAAGTTCAGCCTCTCAGGAAACCGAGACATGGGTATGGTATGGTGATACAGTACGGCGAGTCGGCCTTATGGGTAGAATTTATATAAAATGTGTTAGGCAGTGGGCGGGGGAGGGAGCAGTCCACCACAGCGCGCATGTGCCTCGGAAACTTTTCCTTGGTTCTCCGAACCTCGGCCAGCTGCCCTTACTGGGCATGCGTGGTTTGCCAGCGGAGCCTTCGCAAAGTACGCAGGGAGGTGTAGTGTGCAAAGAAAGTAGGTCACTTGGTTCAACCAGGTCTTGTGGTTTCTGAGGACTACAAGTCCCAGAGTGCGGGGTGTGACTACGCCACTGGCCTCCCCATTTATATTGGGGCTCAGTCAAGTCTTCCTGGCTTCGGAGGAACCTGAATTGCCCTAGAAAAGGCCCTCTTATGCGGAAGGAGCCTTGTCGTCAGACTTGGGCTGTGCCAGCCAGTGTTTGGGGGAGATGGTGTGAGACTCTAGGCGGGGTTGTGCAGTCAGTCGACCCAAGTCCTGGAAGCCTTTGAACCACACCTGCCCGGCCGGTGCTCTGGGACTGGTGGGGTGGGTTTGTCCCCCATGGCCCTGGAGCTTAGCTCTTACTCCCTGGCACCCAGTTTGTGACACCTACTGACCTTGTCAAAATTGGGGACCCCTCTTCCCTGACTGCTCTGCCCACACTCACTTGAATCCAGTTGTACTTGATTGTAAGACGCTTTGAAAGTTAAGGCTTTGGATGCCTGAATATTTTTATAGGTTCTCAAGGTTTGAGAGCCTGGTGGGGTCCCATGTCATTATCTTTCCTTTTCTTCTTTTTTTATTTGATTTTTTATATAGAAAAAGACATTGATTTGTTGTTCCAGTCATTTATGCATTTATTGGTTGCTTTTTGTATGTGCCCAGACTAGGGATGGAACCCACAACCTTGGCAAATCAGGATGACGCTCTAACCAATTCTGCCCAGCCAGGTTCTCCTTTTCTCCTTTAATATGTAACTATTTTTCTTCCTAAAATTCTTCCTTTGCATTTTTGTTAGGTATTCTCTCTGGCCTGTCCATTACCCTATGACTGACTGCAGCCACCACCACCCTCATTTTTGTCCTTTTATGCACATTTCTTTAAAATGAGTCAGCCAGAAGGATCTGATTAACTTTGTTGCTGGAAGTAAACAAGTGGAGGATAAGATTCTAAATAAGGTTTGACAGAATTTATTCTCACATTTGCAACTTTTTAATATATTAATGAAAGGTAAATTTGCTATTGTTAAACAGTTAGCTTTTTTGAGTCCATTTCTGCTGCTTAACCTAAATCTACTTGTGTCTTTTATTGAAGGGTAGTTATTTCTAAGCTTTCTAATCTGACACATTCTATAAATACATATAAACTCTAGAATTTGTTCATCGCCTAAAAAAAAAATGAGCAAACTCATCAGAGTGGTCACTTCTATCTTTAGTTAAAGACAAGACAGTGCTGGTGCTTTAATCCTCTGTTCCATAAGCTTCTTGAAGTCAAAATTAGAGCCTGAGCAGATAGAGCAGAAAATCCCATTCTGGTTGTGGGGCATTTTTGTAAGGTTCCACCCCACAGCCATCTGGCCTGGTCTGCTCTCCAATTAAAGAGGCAAAGGTGGCATTATATATACTTCCTTATTTGTGGGGCAGCATCACTGAGGTATAAATTGGTGTGCAGCTTTAGTTGCTTATGCTGCAGAAAATGGGTAGCTAGGCAGGGCTGATGATAGTGCTTCTGTTGTATTTCAAGGTGGGAGGCTCATTTCCCAGTGACTTTGGCCTGCTTTTAGAATGCTCTCAATCTGAGACTGAACTGTTTAGGGGAGGTTAGCTTGGGAGGAAAAAATGCATTAAAGTTGGAGGAGGGCTAGAAATGTGTAGGAGCCCTTTGGCCTGTGTGGCATGCTAAGAGGCCGTGCAATGCCTTGAGAAGTGTCATATACTGGATTCAAGTCTGTGTCTTTAACTTCAGGCTCATTCTTGGAAACCAGCGCCGACCTCTTCACGGCATTTTACATTTTAGTCTCCTCTGTGTTGGACACCTCTATAGCCTTTACATACCTCCTTTTTTTTTTTTTCTTTTTTTAAGATTTTATTTATTTTTAGAGAGAGGGGAAGGGAGAGAGAAAGGGAGAGAAACAACAATGTGTGGTTGCCTCTTGCACGCTCCCTGCTGGGCACCTGGCCCACAACCCAGGCATGGATCCTGATTGGGAATCAAACCAGCGACCCTTTGGTTCGCAGGCCAGCACTCAATCCACTGAGCCACATTAGCCAGAGCCATACCTCCATTCTTGAACAGAGGCCCAGGTTCCTGGTGGCTAGCTTTGCATCTGGTGATGAACTCAGTCCTCAAAAACAGAAAGCCCCTTATCTTACCCTTCTTCTCTTAAAACTAGAAGACCCCTGGAATTGATCTGTGGTGACCCTGAAGAGACATTTGAAGCAACTTGGAGATTCAGTGTTTGTTGGAAGCTGTGATAGAGGGGAGATAAGGGTCTCCTGAATTCTGAGCATCCCTGTGCGTGGGTTGGAGGAGGCCGTGCTCAGAGCATCTCTGTTGGTGACTCCCGCACATGACCCTCTGTCTACTCAGACCTGAAATTAGGGCAGGACTAGACTCAGCCAGTGTGTGTGCTGCTCCCGATTGACCTAGTGCATCTTCTCTGAAACTCCCCTCAGAGAGTTTCACTTGAGGATTCAACCCTGAAAATGCCCCTAGGAGACATGGCCCAGGTCTCAGAACTATAGGGAAGTGAGTTGACACAGGTGTTCAGAAAATTCAAGATCCTCAAGCCTAGAATTAGTCCCTGGATACTCTGTGCTGGACCAAGAAGAGATTTTAATCAAAATCCAATGCCAGGTCTATCACAGGACTGAAGATGCCCTTGAAGGATCCTGGATCAGTTTTGCTTCTGTGCTGAGCTCAGCAGCACAGTCTCACCCAGAGGTCTGGCTAGGAACATGTTCTGGCCTTGTCAGCCCTGCAAGGCAGGTGGCCTTTCCAGTTCATTTCTCCCATAGCATGAGCCTGGAGCTATTCTTTTGGAGAAGACGAGGAGATGAGGATCACTGGCTCTTAGGGCCCTCACAGATCATCTTCTTGTGGGACGTGAGGCTGGCCCAGAAGTTGGGAATAAACCTCTTTGACCTCTGTGTGATCTGGCTGTGAGACAATCCCAAAATAACAATCTGAGTGTTTATCTTGGGCTGCCTACTCTCCAGGGATCTCCAAACACTTGATAAATCTGATTTGGTGCCAAGGACAGGTGGTCAGGCGGTCCCTGGGAGACTGAGTGATGATGGATCCCCAGCTGGAAGCTGCAGGGTGATGGAAAATTTCTTCTCTCTGCCCTCCTCATCACCTACCCTCTAGACGTGTGTTGGCCAGCAGGATCCTCCTTCCCTCTCTTTTCCTCTGCAGAGGGCTGCCCTCTGCAGCCCTGGGCTGTCCTCTTCAGCAGTTCCGTTGTTGGCCCAAGCCTCTTGACTTTTTCCTGGGAATCATGCTCTCATCTCTATTCTTGGAGGCCGTGTGGATGGCAGTGCTTGCCTTGGTTACACTGCACCGTTCTTAAATCAGTTCTGCAAACCCAGAGTGAGCCAGAGCACATACATACCCAGGAGCCTGGGATGACAAATCGGATGTGACTGGAGTCCAAACCTTCAGTGAAACATTGACAGTGCTACTTCTTGTTCAATGACCTGTATCCCTTTCCATTTAAGGAGGAAAACTAAAGATTTTAAACTTATATCTTGGCCTGTGGCAATTTGGAAGCACAGTTTCAGCGAGATATTGCAGAGACTAACGAGCTAGCAGAAGCCTTCCCTTCTCCAGCTGAATTAAGGGTTCAGTTTTTTTTGTGTTAGTTGTGCAGTGGTCTGAATTCTCAAAATATTGGAAATCACAACATCTCAATTTCTTTAGAATTACTTAAAAAAAAATAATAGCTAATTTTATCAAGTACCTACTGAATACCAGGTAGAACATGAGGTGGTTTACGTCCTTGAACTAACCTAGTCTTCATGGTAACCTCATGTTGCTGATGAACCTAATAAGGCTCAGAAAAAGCAACTTGCCCTCAGTCCCACAGCAGAGGCAGTCACTAGTAGAGTAGAACTGGGACCTTGGGTCCGTGTGATCCAAAGTTGGGGCCATTATGTCCTTTGCCATTGATCGCCTGAGGCTTTCTGCTCATCTCATGATGCCCTCTCTCGTTTCCCAGAGCCATCTGAAGCCCGAGACTGCCTCCCTTCCATCTTCTGCCTTTGGCTTGTGCACGTGCCCTGCGCTGATTATCTGCCCAGGAAAGGACCATGCAGCTGGAGATCAAAGTGGCCCTGAACTTCATTATCTCCTACTTATACAACAAGCTGCCCCGGCGGCGGGCAGACCTGTTTGGGGAGGAGCTAGAGCGGCTCTTGAAAAAGAAATATGAAGGTCACTGGTACCCTGACAAGCCACTGAAGGGCTCTGGCTTTCGCTGTGTCCACATCGGGGAGATAGTGGACCCTGTGGTGGAGCTGGCTGCCAAGCGGAGTGGCCTGGCAGTAGAGGACGTGCGGGCCAACGTGCCTGAGGAGCTGAGTGTCTGGATTGACCCTTTCGAGGTGTCCTACCAGATTGGTGAGAAAGGGGCTGTGAAAGTGCTGTACCTGGATGACAGCGAGGGCTGTGTTGCCCCAGAGCTAGACAAGGAGATCAAGAGCAGCTTCAACCCTGATGCCCAGGTATTTGTGCCCATTGGCAGCCAGGACAGCTCCCTGTCCAACTCCCCATCACCATCCTTTGGCCAGTCTCCCAGCCCCACCTTTATCCCACGCTCCACCCAGCCCATCACTTTCACTACCGCTTCCTTTGCTGCCACCAAGTTTGGCTCCACCAAGATGAAGAAGGGTGGCGGGGCTGCCAGTGGTGGGGGTATGGCCAGCGGTGGGGCAGGTGGCCAGCAGCCTCCACAACAGCAGCCTCACATGGCCCGCTCTCCCACCAATAACCTGCTGAAGCACAAGAGCCTCTCTTTGTCTATGCATTCACTGAACTTCATCACACCCAACCCAGCCCCTCAATCCCAGCTCTCGCCCAATGCCAAGGAATTCGTGTACAATGGTGGTGGCTCTCCCAACCTCTTCTTTGACGGGGCCGACGGCCAGGGCAGTGGGGCCAGCACCTGCAACAGCAGCAGCTTCGACATGGCCCAGGTATTTGGAGGTGGCACCAACAGCATCTTCCTGGAGAAGACGCCCTTCGTGGAAGGCCTCAGCTATAACCTGAACACCATGCAGTATCCCAGCCAGCCTTTCCAGCCCGTTGTGCTAGCCAACTGACCGCCCACCTGTCCATGGGGCCAGGAGAACCCAAGACCACAGAAAAGAGAAAGGAAAGGAAAGGGCAAAAAAAGAGGAAAAGAAAAATATACAAAAAGATTTCCAATCTCTCTCACTTCTAGAAAAATGCAGCTGAGGCATGGAGCGGGAGGGGCTCCCGAAGCACTTGAATCGTGTTTAACTCAACCTCCCTGCTGTTTTCCTGCCTGCCTCTGATTTATTTGGTTGGTTTGGGTTTTTATATTTTTTTCTTTCTTTTTTTTTTTTTTACATGTAGCTTTCTATATAACATCTTTGATTAGTGGCTTCCCGTGCTAAGAATGGTCCAGATGTGAATTGCTGCTCCCTCTTGCCCTCCCTCCTTTCCTCCCTCCTTCACACACCTGGTTTAGGATTGGTGTGTCCAAGCTCACAGGGAAGGGAGGGCCACAGCTGGGGCCTGGCCTTCCTCAGAACAGGGAGAGGCTGTCCCACGTCACTGCATCAGTCACCCAGCTATCCTCTCACTCAAAGCCATCCAGCCTCAGCAGGCCTTCTTGTGTCCTGCCACCCAAATAGGTCTGACACCAGCCCCCACTCCCTCTCAGGCATGGGTCACAGAGGTTAGTGCCCTGTCTATTGGAATTCCTTTCATCTCTGTCCTGTGGCCTCTGCACCACCATCCCCACCTGTAGTACCAGACTGTCACTGTGGCCCTGGAGACCCAGCTATTGACATGTGTGGCATCTCATGCAGCCCCTTCTTCCATGGGCCTGAGGTGGTGGGTAGGGAGGTGGGGCCCGTGCGAGGGGGCGGGGGGTGTACGCATGCATGTGCTTGGTTTGCTGTCCTACTTTAAAGTGTTCCCAGCCATGTGAAACTTCCCCTCTGGATATGATTCTGGGTTGCCACAAGTGCTTATTTACGTTTGAGGTTGGGGAATGGGCCAGGGCAGGTTGTGAGTCCTTTCATAGGGTGGGTCGCATGGTGGGGTGAGACTGGTTGAACCTAAGACACTCCCAGGGGAAAGCACTGCAGAAGGAACTGGTTTCCAAACTCCGGAGGGATCTGCACTTTTGTTTTTGACCAAAAAAAAAAAAAAAAAGTTTAAATGGTTCGCTGTGAGGGACAAGGAATACCCAGCCTCTGACACCTAAGAGAAGTCCCTGGACTTGGGCCCTCCTCCTGCTGTGTGACCATCACCCAGTGTGGGAGCTGAGACCCTGGAGGGTGAGTGTTTTTGGGCCATGCCTGTAACACGCAGTCCTGAACCGCAGACTGAGACTTCTTGATCCTTCGGTTGTATAGATGTTTTACTATGTTTCTGCCCCTGCCTGCTTGAAAACTTTTTGGTGCCTCTTGCCATCTGCCCTCACTGCCTGGCCCAACCCCACTGGGCCTTGATGCTATGAGGGTTGTTCTTCTGGGCTGGCCAGGCCAAGCTGGCGCAGCAGGGTGTTTGGACTGTAGAAGAGCATTCACTCCCCCCCTCTGCCAGAAGAGAAGTTGTTTCTCACATCCAACCCCAGTGGGCCAGCTTCCATACCATGGCTTTGGCAAGTGGGGCACATGGCATCAGGATCCCCATTACCAGAAAGTACCAAAGCTTTCGGCACCCCACCCTCCCCAGTGACCCCAAGTGAGCAACTGCTGTGGCAGTGGGTCCAGCCCAGACAGACACTGCCAGCCTCTCCCCATACTGGGCACCAGCTCTACCTCCCCCTGCGGGGCAGTGCCCTGGCTCCTCAGCCTCGCACCATCTGTTCCCCTAGACTTCTCAGGGGCCAGCCCAGTCTGGGCCACTCTCTCTCCCTGGCCATTGGCTCCCACGCAGGTGACAGGCTTGGGCGGACTGCTGCTCTCCGGGAAAGGTTGGATGCCGCCTTATGCCCTCTCCAAGCTCCCTCTTCCCACACTCACGCACACAGGTACCCCCACACCTGGTCAGCTTGTTATCTTACCACATGCAGGGAGAGGGGGAGACCTACCCCTCAGTGTCTTGAAATACGAAGAAAAATATATGTCCAGGAGCGTGGCTCCAGCGCTGGGCCCTGGGCCCAGTTCAGTCTATCTTGTCTCAAATCTAGGCATTTTGCTTCAATTTTATTTTTTTTAAGAAAACAAAAACAAAAATCTGCACTAATTTACCTGGTTTCGTAGAATTTTTTTTTTTATTTTTTACATTTTTTTGGTGTCCGTTTGTATTGAATAATTTGCTACATTTGTAAAATGTAAGAGGTATATATAATATATGTATATTTCTAACGTAAAACGTAATTTTTTTCTTTTCGAGATTTTTTCTTAAGAGAAACATATTTTTTCAGGAAAAACAAACTTTAAAATAAAAAGAATAAAACTTTTCTCCCCTTTCCCCATCCTCTATCTACCCCCTCTTTCCAGGAACAAATCAAGAGGTGGATCGTCTTGTAAAGAATGTAAACTTTTAGTCCAGAATGATGTCTTTTTCTCAATGCAGTGAGCTGTAGATTCTCCAGTTGGAACCCTAGGGACAGGAAGGGGGCATTGAGGTGATGTGGAGAGGGGTGTAGGGGAGCAGGGCAGTGAACTTGTTTTCTTTAGTGAAGGAGGAATACAATCAGGCATTTTGTATTCAGAACGTTGTGCAATATTTTGGAATGGGACATTGGTGTGTTTAGAGATTTAGTTTAAAAACAAAACAACAATTGATCAAATCTGTACAGTTTATATTGTTCCAGATTTTTTTAAGTTTGTATTAAAAGCATGATATATAATAGCCTTCTGCATGCTTCTGGCTTGTTTTGTTTTGGGGCTCCAATTTGGGATGGAGAGAGGAAGTGACCTGGCCCCTGTCGGTTTCAGGAAACAGTCGCTCATCCTCACCTGACCGCTGCATGAGCGCAGGTGTCACAGGCTCCTTTTTGACCACCTGTCCCATCAACACAGGACACCTCAGAGTGCCCACTCCCCCGGGGCCTGCTCCACGTGGGAGATGGGTTCCAGGAGGTTGTGCAGGGCCCCAGCTCCCTGCACTCCCTGGTGGTGGAGCCTGGACAGGAAGCAGAGCCTTAACATAAAGATGATGCCTCTGGCTCCTTTAGGAACAGCCTCCAGCAAGCTCTAGATCCAGCATTTGCTGACTCCATTAGACCTTTAGGAGTGGGCAGGGGCCGGAGAGCCCCCCTGAACCCAGGGGCTGGGAAAGAGCCAGCCTCCCACCTGATTCCCCTAGGAGTTTGGCCACCCCCTCTCCTAGGCCCATGAGGCTGGGAGAAGGGAGTAAATACTGACAACCCCCTTCAGTACCTTCCTAGCAGTGATCCCCAAAAGGCCCCTGGGTGGAAGCAGGCATCCAGGTGCTTGCTGAATCTTACCTCACCCTCACAGTGACCTGGTGGTGCAAGTATTATCTCCACAGAGCCATTGAGAAGTGGGCTCCAAGTTAGGTTACATGCTAAGTTCACAAAGCTAGGAAGTGGGGAAGCTGAGGTTTTGACCTATGTATGGCAATTTTGTTTTCTTTTAGATTTTTTTGAAAGATATTTTTTTATTTATTTTTAGAGGGAGTGAGGAGGGAAAAAGGTAGGGTGAGAAACATCAATGTGTGGATGCCTCTTGTGCGCCCCCCCACAGGGGACCTGGCCCCCAACCCAGGCATATGCCCTGACTGGGAATTGGACCCGTGACCTCTTGCTTGGCAGGCCAGCACTCAATCCACTGAGCCACACCAGTCAGGGCTGTGTATGGCGTTTTTCGTGCATAAAACTGGTAACAGCTATGGAAGGGTGACATAAGGCAGACAGGAAGGGCCTGACCTCTAGGCTGGGCAATAGCCGAGCAGCTCTTCTGGGCATGGGCAAGATAGGGGTCTCCTCAGGCCCCTCCCCAAACAGGCCAAAACTGATACCCCACCCCCACCCCCCAAACATGTGACCTGGGCCTAGGACCTCAGGTCAAACATGCAACCTCTGCTTAGGGTCCTAGGAGCGCTTGATGTCATGCCCCTCCACTGGCCACTTCCTCCCACAGCATCTGGCCTGGGGTGCCTGCCAGACGTGAGGGCACTTCCAGGGGTCTCTTTCCTCTGTCTTGCCCAGCCTGTCCCTGTGTCCCTGTGTCCAGGCCCCAGGGCCCTTGCACTCATTCCCATTTATGTTAATGTAAATAAAGCACTTTAAAGTGCTTTATCTGCCCTGGAAGCACAGGTGGAACAGCAGTTAAAGGACAGGTGTGCACAGGGGCCCCAGGATCAGGAGGTGAAGAGGAGGAGTTAGCCAGGGAGGAGAAAAGTTTGGCCACAGCCCCTCTGCAGGGACCCTGTCAGGTGGACACCTGTAAGGGAAAGATTCTGGACTTGGCCCCCTTAGAAGACTCAGGTTCCAGCCCTACCGCTGCCACTCCCTAGCTGGGTGACCTCAGGCAAACCACTTTTCCTACTCTGTCACCTCATTTCTTTCATCTCTAAAATGTACGTACTCATAAAACTAAATAAAATAATGAGTGGGAAATGCTTAGTGCAGTGGCTGGCCCAGGGTAAACAACAAGTATCATTTTCATCATCAGGGTCGTTATTGTCCATCCTCAAATGCCACCAGACAGCCCAGTCCAGGATGTGTCCTCACATCAGCAGACAGGCTGAAACCCAACTCTGTCAGCAGCAAGACCAGGAAAAGGAAACTCCACTCTCCGAGCCGCAGAGCCTAAGCTGCCTCCCACTCTGCCCCGTGCCAAGGTGGGACGCTGCTTGCTCCCAGGAGGACAGCTTCTGTAAAGTGTGCTGGTGGCCACGCCTCCTCTCTGGGAGCCCAGCCTTTGGCCTCAGAATGAGATGGCCCCTCCACATGTGTCTGGAAACCTCCTGGATTCTCTCCCAGGAGAGGCAGATGGGCAGGTTGGGGTGAGCCGCAGGGGCCAGAGAACCTTGTTCTGTTCCTCACCGTCTGTCTGCATCAGTGACTGCCCTTAAGCCAAGTGGGTGCCACTGCCTGGTTCCCACCACTGCACCCCCTGCTTCCTCAGAATTCAGGCAGTAGAGGGGTACACTCTCACCCTCCCCCCTCCTTTCCATGGGCAGGGCCAGTTGTGCCAACTCCCGCCTGGGCAGGGCATAAGGATAGGCTGGGACCAGCCAGGAAGTCTCCAAGCCCCTGGGCAATAGGAACCTACTGATCTGCTGGGTTTTATTTAGAGAATTTCACTGCCAGCAAGACAAGTGTGTTCTCAGTTCTCACAGCTGTGGACTCTCTGTGTAACCTCAAACACGTCTCTCCCCTCTTAACATCTATCCCATTTGTATGAGGGAAAGTGGGGTTAGGGCCCTGCCCAACTAGGCACCTGTTCAGCTAGGCCATTGGCCTGGTCCCTGGGCCAGCACCTCTTCCTGCCCCACTGGCTCCCAAAACATGGGGAGAACCCTGGGGGACTCTGTGCTGTGCCGCCTTTCCCAGGGAGGGGAGCCCTGGGCAGGACCACAGGGGTACTGCCAGAGACCTCCCTAGACACCTAATCAGGATCCTGCTGAGCTGTGGCAGAGCTGGGTAAGGCCAGGCAGGAGAGGAGGCATGGCCCAGCCACGGGAACATCTGGGTCCTTCAGCTAGCTCTGTCCTGATTTACTATATTCAACATTCAACATGGAGCCTCCATAAACATCAGACACTTCTAGACATGAGGACAATAAGGGCAGACAGCAGACAAAATCCCTGTCCCCCTAAAGATGATCTTCTATCAACCACAGACAAATGAGAAAATGTCAGACAGTGAGGATGTGCCATTAAGACCATCACAACTGGTGATGGCAGCTACAGACCAAGCTGTCCCTTTACACTGGGTGGTTGGGGGAAGTGGGGACCTTCCCAAGGATGCGGCTTTCAACCTGCAACCTGAATTAGAAGAGAATTGCAGAGACAGGAGCCAATGGCTCAGCCCCTTCCACGGACAGGCAAGGTGGGCACCAGCATGGTGCACTCAGGGAATGGAAAGGCCAGCAGGAAACGGGAGGCAAGTAGCCCAGAACAAGGTCCAGGAAGTCCTCAGGGCCACATCACAGGCCCCATAGCCCAGGTGGCAAGTTGGGATTTTATCTTAAATGTGAGAGTTAAGTTTCTCACCACTAGGTTGCCTCATCTGTGGCCAGGGGCAGAGCGAGTGAGAGAGTGTTCTCTCACACAGTCAATCCACAAGCGTTCCTGGGGCCCCTCCTTTGGACCAAGGCCCTGAGCTGGGCCCTGGGCACAAGCCTGCTGGGGGAGTGAAGGTGCTTCTAGTGGCAGAAGAGTGGGGCAGAAGACAGACCAAGTCATTATGATCAGGTCCATGGCAGAAGCAAGCCCAGGGAAGCGTACGTGCCCGGAGGAGGTGCCTACCCATCCCAGAAAGGCTCTTCAGAGGGTTGATAGAAGCTCGAGTGCAAGGGGCTATGGCCCAGCACGGAGGCTGAATTCATTAGGGTGGGGTGGCAATATGAAACCCACACTCAGCATTGAGGGGCTCCAGTCAGCAGGGAGGGTGCAGAGAAGCTAGACCCAGAGGAGTGAGGTGGGAAAGCCTTGGGCCCCCAAGTGCAGGTGATCCCTCCAAGGTAACCAGAAGGCAGAAATGTAAAAATAAACTATTAAACCTCTAAAAGAAAAGAGGAAATCTTTGTGTTCTTGCGTGAGGAAAAGATTTCTTAGCTATGACTCCAAAAGAATGCTCAAAAAGAAAAAAACTGGTAAATTGGGACTTTATCAAAATAAAAAAAAATTCCCTTGGATACTATTAAGAAGTGAAGACCAGGCAGGGAGACTTCCGGCCAAGATGGAGGCATAGTGGACACACTGTGTCTCCTTGCACAACCGAAATTAAGGACAACAAAGATTTAGAAACAAACAAAAAAAAACAATCAGATCTGACAGAAAATTGAACTGCAAGGAAGTTCGACAACCATTCATCTAGACCGGTAAGAGGGCGGAGTTGGTGGCCCATGGAGAGGGGTGACAGCAGGAAAAAGCGGTAGTTGGTGGTCCTGGGTGCGAAGGCAGCGGCTGGAAGACCCCGGGTGCATAAGGCGGCTGGCTGACTTTGGACACAGGTTCGAGTGCAGATAAACCAGGTGAAAACAAGGAGACAGACTACGCAACCCAGGGCCCCAGTGCTGGGAAATAAAGCCTAAAAGCAACAATTGAAAACACTTGTGGGGGTTGGGGTGCCGGGAGAGACTCCCAGCCTCACTGGAGAGTACGTTGGAGAGACCTGCAGGGTCCTGGAACATGCTTGGGTCTGCCTGCCCAGGAGGCAGCACCAGAAGGGCCAAGTTTGAAAGTGGAAAGCAGCGGAGGGGAGGAGAGAAAGCAGAGCAAGCGCCATTGTTCCCTCTCAGACCCCGCCCCCACATACAACCACAATCCAGCCACTGGGTTGCCCCGCCCTGGCAAACACCTAAGTCTCCGCCCCTCACTAAGTAACAGGCACGACCACACCAAAAAAAAAAAAAATTTATATATATATATATATATATATATATATATATATATATATATATATATATATATATGGCTCAAGCGGAAGAACAGATCAAAGCCCCAGAACCAATACATCTAAGTGACCAAGAGATAGCCAACCTATCAGATGCACAGTTCAAAGCTCTGGTGATCGAGATGCTCACAGAATTGGTTGATTTTGGTTGCAAATTAGATTAATAAATGAAGGCTACACTAAGTGAAATGAAGGAAAATGCACAGGGAACCAATTGTGATGGGAAGAAAACTGGGACTCAAATCAATGGAGTGGACCAGAAGGAAGAAAGAAACAACCAAACAGAAACAAAGGAAGAAACAAGAATTCAAAAAAATGAGAGGCTTAGGAACCTCCAGGACATCTTTAAACGTTCCAACATCTGAATTATAGGGGTACCAGAAGGGGAAGAGGAAGAGCAACAAGTGGAAAACTTATTTGAACAAATAATAAAGGAGAACTTCCCCAATCTGGCAAAGGAAATAGACTTCCACGAAGTCCAGGAAGCTCAGAGAGTCCCAAAGAAGTTGGACTCGAGGAGAAACACACCAAGGCACATCACAATTACATTAGCCAAGATTAAAATGAAGGAGAGAATTCTAGAAGCAGCAAGAGATAAGGGAACAGTCACCTACAAAGGAGTTCCCATCAGACTATCAGCTGATTTCTCAAAAGAGACCTTCCAGGCAAGAAGGGGCTGGAAAGAAGTATTCCAAGTCATGAAAGGCAAGGACCTACATCCAAGATTGCTCTATCCAGCAAAGCTGTCATTTAGAATGGAAGGTCAGATAAAGTGCTTCTCAGATAAGGTCAAGTTAAAGGAGTTCATCATCACTAAGCCCTTGTTATATGAAATGTTAAAGGGACTTATCTAAGAAAAGAAGATAAAAAATATGATAGTATAAGACAGCAAACTCACAGTTATTAACAACCACACCTAAAATGAAAACAAAAGCAAAGTAAGCAGACACGTAGAACAGGAACAGAACCACAGAAATGGAGATCACATGGAGGGTTAGCAACAGGGGAGTGGGAGGAGGAGAGAGAGAGAAAAGGTACAGAGAATAAGTAGCACAGACAGTGGATAGAAAATAGACAGGGAGGGTAAGAACAGTGTGGGAAATGTAGAAGCTAAAGAACTTATGACACATAGACTGACCTAAAGGGGGGGAATGTGAGTGGGAGGGGGAGTGCAGGGTGGAGGGGAGTGATGGGGGGAAATGGGACAACTGAAATAGCATAATCAAGAAAATAAATTAAATTTAAAAAAAAAAAGAAAAAAGAAGTGAAGACCAAGCCATAGACGGGGAGAAAACATGTGTGAATTATATATCAGATGGAAGGGCTTGTGTCCAGAATCTATAAAGAACTTTCAAAACTCAATTATAAGAAATAAACCCAATACAAAAATGAGAAAAAGATTTGAATGGACACTTGACAAAGAAGATATATGAATAGCAAACAAGCACATGAAAAGATGCTCAAGATCATTAGTCATTAGAAAAATGCAAACTAAAGTCACAAATGAGCGCACCTATAAAAGAGCTGAAATTAAGAAGAATTAAGAAGACCGACCATGCTGTGTTAGTAAAAATGTAGAGGAATGAACTCTGGCTGGGTTGCTCAGTTGAAGTGTTGTCCCATACACTAAAAGGTTGCGGGTTCTATCGCCAGTCAGGGTATAGACCTATGTTGCAGGTTGGATCCCTGGTCAGGGTTCGTACGGGAGGCAAGCAATGGATGTTCCTCTCTCACATTGATGCTTCTCTCTCCCCACTCCCCCACTTCTCTCTCTCCAAAAATCAATGAACATATCTTCAGGTGAGGACTAAAAACAACAAAAAACAAGATGTAGAGGAATGAGTAACTTTCATGCACTGCTGATGGGAATGTAAATGGTCCAACCACTTCGGAAAATAATTTGGAAGCTTTTTTAAAAGTTAAACATACAACTGCAATGTCATCCAGCCATTTAGTTCCTAAGAATTTGCCCATTAGGAAATATATGTCCATACCAAGACCTGTACACAAGTGTTCACAGCAGCTTTCTTTGTTAGCCCCAAACTGAAAACAAACCAAATGTCTTTCATGGCCTAAATGGTTGAACCAACTCCAATACAATCATACTATGGAATATTACTCAGCCATAAAAGGAAATGAACAAGTGATACATGCAACAACACGGAGGACTCTCAAAATAATAATGCTGAAGGCTGGACCGCCCCCCACCCCCAATAAAACCATACTGTTTGAATCCATTTATAGAAGATTCTAGAAAATGCAAACTAATCATGTAGCAACAGGAAGCAGTTTAGCAGTTAGTTGCCTGGGGACAGGAGAGGGAGAGAGGAAGGGACAGGAGGGAGGGATTCGGAAGGGGAACAAGGAAATTTTCAAGGTGATAGATACATTCATTACCTTGACTGTGTTATGATGGTCATGGGTGTGTATGCTAAAACGTATCAGATTATAATCTTTAACTACGTGCAGTTTACTGTATGTCAATTATTCCTCAATAAAGCTATTCCCAAAAAAGAAGAAGAAGAATACTGACAGGCACAACCAAAATTCAACCGTTTATTTGATAAATACATATTGACCTCGTATTCTGTGCAAGACCCTGTTTTTGGCGCAGGAAATAATGCAGGGACAAAATGAAGTCCCGTCCTCACCAGGTTCCTGCT
The DNA here is from genome assembly GCA_004027475.1 of Anoura caudifer. Lineage (NCBI taxonomy): Eukaryota > Metazoa > Chordata > Mammalia > Chiroptera > Phyllostomidae > Anoura > Anoura caudifer. Next base: position 47,486 of record PVKU01006492.1, read on the forward strand.
CTAGAAGCAGGCTAAACAAGAAATCTGACAAACGAGTAAAGCTGTGCAGAGAAATATCCTCAGGGAAACAAAATATGAGTGTGGGAGCTCTCCCCTCCCTGGGGGGTGGGACTGAAGGAAGGTATCTCTGGGCAGGAGGCAGTTAAACTAAGACCATCGGGGTACGTGAGACCGCCCCCTCCCCACTGTCACTGTCCCTTAGCCCCACTCAGTGGGGAGGTCTCAGGTTGGCTGTGTGGCTTTGCACAAAGGCCAGCCTCAGCTTTCTTCAGCAGAGAGAGAAGGCTGTGCCCCACTCACATGGGCACACACAGCTGGTTCTCTGACAAAGTGGCCCTCTCACCTGGGCTCAGCAGGGTTCAGAGACGGGCAGAGCAACACTACCAAGGGCAGGAGAACAGGCATCTAAGGAGCTCAACTGCCTTCTACTGAGAGGCACCCTGGGGAGCCAGTCTCTCAGGATTGGGTTGTCTTATGGGGAGAGGCACAGGCTGGAGGAGGGGGCGCTATCCTGGCCTCTGGGAAGGCAGCTCTGGTGTCCTGTTCATGCCAGGCCCAGGGCCAGGCCAGGTTGGCCTGAGGCCTGAAGGGGCAGAGAAGGAGGTCAGGGGCTGGCCGTGGTGAGGGGGGGGGGAGCCACTTGGCCCTCTCTCTGGACACAATGTCCTGGACTGCTCCACAACTTGGCTGGCTGACAGGGAACAGTGGCTGGCAGAGGGTATGGGCAGCCAGCCAACTAGGGGGGAGAGCAGCCTGGTCCCAGCAAAGGCCTTTTTCCTGTACCATTGTCCTGCCCCACCTTGAGCAAGGAGGGGACCAGCTTGTCTGGTAGGTGGGCAGGGGGCCTGGCACCACCCTGTGGGCACCTCAACAGTATCTCCCTACCCCGTACCTTAGTTTCCCCATACCTTCACCAACTGCCATCAGTTGAGGTAAGTTCTGCAAGAACACAGAACCCTGACAACACTGGCCCTGACCCTGACTGCTGTGACCTTGGGCAAGTCACCACCTCTCTGAAATTCAGATCTTCACCTGAAAAATGTCATCTGCTTCTTTAGCCTTGACTGTGCAGGAAGCATTTATTGAATAGTACAGTTACCTTCATGGAGGAAGTCTTAATGGAGTAGTTTGCTCTACTTACCACATTAATAAACAACAATAACAATGATTATGTATTGAAGGCAGGTTTTATCTACATTGTTTTATAAGTGAGGAAAACTGAGCTCCAAGAAGCAAAATGACAGCTGATATTAGGGGACAAGTGACTCCCCTGGTGGGAGCCCAGCCTCCCCTGTAGGCAGAAGGATATGGGGCTAATGCGTGAACCCTAGGGTTTCCTTCAGGCTGACCTGAATCAGGAGGGGCCTTGGGGTGGGGGGTCTTAGGAACTCAGTAGCCAAACCCAGAGACCTCTCTTGCTTCCCATTGGACACTCCTGGCAGAGTCCAAACTAGATCTAGACACATGAGCTGGGGTGGCCAGCAACCTCTGGAGGCAGGTGGGAGAGAGATGCACTCAGTCACTCGGAAAATACTGACTGAGGGAAATACAGTTTGGTGCTGCTGAGTATGGTGTCTGGGGCCCGACTGCCAGACTTTGGACTCAGACACTGTCACTTGTAAGATGTGTGGCCTAGAGGTAGAATGACTCTGTTTTCCCGTTGAAAGTGCTGCCTTGCAGGAAACCCCTCAGTCCCAGGGAAACCAGAGAAGCTGGTCACCCCACTTGTTGGAGTTACTCCATCTCTGGTTTCCTCAACAGTAAAAGGACACCTATCACCTTGGATTGCTGTTTGAAGGTAAACTCAGCATAAAGCCAGCAGGGGCTCCCAATTCAAGCTCCATAAGTGGGATAAGTGGGAGCAGGGATAGCGGCATTGACTTCTTCCTGGCAGAGGGGAGGGAGGGAGGTGGGATTATCCCCACTTTGCAGATGCAGAGACTGGGGCTCCCTTGGTTTTTCAGCAGAGCAGAGAAGGCCTGGGCAGATGCCTCCCTTGCCCTAAATCTGCTTCTAGGAGCTGCTCAAAACTGGTGTTGCATGGGCTACATCAGGGAGTGAGACCATGGAGAGTACTGCAGGGGACCCCCTTGGTCCTCCTAGGGATCTTTTGTAGAGGGCAGCTGGGCAGGTCCCCCTGTGCTACACGGACCTGCAAGACCAGCTGGACCCACCAGGCCACAGGGCAGGACAGCACCACGTGCTCCCTGGGCAAAGGCCAAGGCCCACAGGGAGCTGACTGGCCTGAAGGGGCACCACCAAGAGCCGAGCCAGGCCCAGGTCCTGCACTGTTCCAGGTCCTGGGACAGTAAAGGGAGGGTTGGGACACTTCAGCTTCTTTGCTAAGTATTCAGCAGGTGCTGACACGCCTGGTTCTTCCCTACACTAAAAGGAGCACCCATCTTAGCCCCATTTATAGGTGGGGACAGTGAGGCTAAGAGAGGCCAAGTTTACCCAAGGTCACCCAGAGAGTACCTGGAGGAATCAGTCACCACTGAGCTTCAATGCCTGACTTTAGATTTCAAGAAGCTTAGTGGCCCAGGCACAGTGGGGTGGGAGGCGCAGCTGTGTAGGCTTTCCCAAAAGGGCACCTCCAGAACCCCCAAGCGGGAGCCAGGGAGGGAACCTTGGTTCAAAAAGAAGCCATGGCCTCAGGCAGAGCTGGGGCTCCCACCGCAGTATGGATTGCCCCTGAGACCCAAGGATCCTATGGAGGGATGTAACCCCCATCCCCGTGGCCGCCCCCTCGCTGAAGAGCGGCCTGTTTTCCCTCGGGCGCTACGCAGAGGTAGGGTTCCGGGCCTAGGAAGGTTGCACCGAGGGATCAGCGAGCCTCTCCTCTCCCCAACCCCTACAGCGGCGGGGGAGGGAAAGGGCGGGGGGAAGAGTTACGTAAGGGCCGGCTGGGGGCGGGGCGTCGCTTTGGAGGCGGTGGGAGCCAATGGGGTCGCTCCCTAGGTCAAGTCGTCTGTTTTGTCCCCGGGACTCAGAACCGCTCCCTCCGCGCGCGCGCGGCGCCGGCGGGAACTGGAGGGGCGGACGGACTCTCAGGAAGGGTGGGGCTCGCGGGCCGCGGCTGACACCCGGCGGGTGGCCTCGCGGGTCCCAGCTCCTCTCCGACTTTCAGGCTGGCGCTCCTAAGCCGCTTTGCCCGGCGTTGTCACCTCCTGCTTGGGGTCCAGGTGGAAGCAGCTCAGGCGACTGCCTGACTAATATGCCCGGAGCCCCCGACTCCTCATCGAAGGACACTGGGGACCCGAGGGAGCTCCGGGCCTGCGCCCCTCTTCCCACCGGAGCTCCTTTGCAGATCCAGCTCCCTAGCGGCGGTTCCTGCCTCTCAGCTCTCACTTACTTCATGCGGCCTGGTCTCGTGGTTATTTATATCCACGTCTGCCTCCCAGCAGATAGCCCTGAGGCCTGCTCGCGCACCTTGTGCCGCAGATGCCAGGGCTGTGGGGCCTGCCTTTGGCCCGTGGACCGAGGCCGAGGAAGCCCCTTACGTAGGCCTGGCTAACGTTAGTGTTGGGAAAGGAGGAAGGATGCAGGCAGCTACCAACTGAGGTCATGCCCAGCCCCCAGTCCCACCGTGACTGCACTGGCTCTCCCTCCCCCTTCCTGGTCTGGACATTATTTGGGGCTTGTATGTTGTCCCCCCTCCAGGAGGTACCCAAAGCAGAATTGTGGTCACCTGGAGGCCGCTTAACAATGCTGATTCTAGGGTCCCACACCAGGCTCTCTCTACGTGGGTCTCCTGAGGATGAGGGCTGGACTCTGCACTTGAAACAGGCTCTCTAAACTGGGTTTTTTAAGGTTTGAGAGCTTGTGGCTGCCTTTGGGGGAGGGAGCAAGCAAACACCAAGAGGGAGGCAGGTTGGGACTGTTGCTGCTTTGATTTGATGGGGTGGGATAGAAAGGCAAGGCAGAGGGGCTCAGAGGTTTGGGCAGAGCAAGTGAGTGTCTGAAGGGAGGGTTGACAGGAGACTTGGCCAGAGCACCACTCCTGTGGCAAAGCTGGTTCATGCCTACTCAGGGATACAGTAGATCCCCCTAGACGGCAGCAACCCTGCACAGTGGGCCTTGTCCCCACCTCACAAGGCTCACAAAGGGAATGTGATTGGACAAAATCCCTGGTGAGAAAGGAGCAAGGTCAGGCCCAGTGCCATTCCTTCATCCACTAGCTAGACACTGGGCACAAAGAGAGGAGTACAATATAGTTCTTGCTCCCCCACCCCCAAAGACTTGTGGATCCAGGAAGAGAGGTGGGCATCAGACAGCAGACTCATTCAGGAGCATGATGGTGGTCTGAGGAGCCACAACGGCTCCTAGCTGGATTATGAGGATGATTAGGAGTTCCCCAGGAAGATACAGGAGGGGCGTTCCAGCCAGCGGAACAGCTCGTTCAACTACTCAGA
>PVKU01006492.1:51997-102813 GCA_004027475.1 Anoura caudifer
GAGGAGGAGGAGGAGGAGGAGGAGGAGGAGGAGGAGGAGGAGGAGGAGGAATGGCAGGGAGGCCAGAGCCCAGTGGAGGAGAGGTGAAAAAGAGGAGGGATGGAAGGGAGGCCTAATGAACAGGGGCACCCCAACAGCAGAGGCAGCAGGGCTTCATTCCCTCTTTCCCCACTTGCCTACACCCACCTTGGCTCCACCTTAGGTCTCTATCAGCCCCTCAAACTGGGGGCTGCCAGCAGGGACTGGACCCCATCCCAGCTGGGCATGATGTGCTGGCTGTGCGGCCTGGAGTAGGTGATTTTTTTGTCTCCCTAGGTCTCGGTTTCCTCATCTATAAAATGGAGACAGCATTTGCTGTCTCTCCTTGGTTGGGGTCAGAGTCCCTCCTTGGTTGGGGTCAGTCCCTCCTTGGTTGGGGTCAGAGTGAGGAGCAGAAGCGATGGATGGGCAGGAGGAACTTGTTTGTCGTGACCGATGTCAAGCACAGTGCTAGCCATTGCTCATTTGATGCCTCCCCCGCCCTGTCCTCTATCCAGATGAGCCTTCTCCCCAAATGGTTCCCACTCCATGCCTACCAAGCTTCAAGAATCAATGCCTGAGTCTTACAGCAAGGTTCCACAGTCTGCCTTAAAAAGGTACTGATGCTTTTTGCTCAACCTGTCTTTTTCTTGCCATCAGGAACAAGACCAAAATTCTGAATTAAAGTCCAACACCCACTTGCTTATTCTCAGGCCCAGTTCTGCAAATTCAGGCTGGGAATTAATATGTAAAGAAGGGGCTTCTCATGACAGCTTTGGTTCTCTCATGGCCAAAATGTAATCACTCGTGCCAGTCAGCAGCTGGTGGTACCTTTTCTTTCACTCAGGTCTTGGAAAATAAATTATGATGCACTTGTGGGTCTCCAAGGTCATTATCAGCTGAGTAAACAATATTGTCTTCCTTTATTTCAGTTGTTTGGTCAAGCAACTAAGGAACATTTGAAATAGTTTTCATGAAACAGTTGTTTCCTTATGTCACCCACAGCCTATACTGGCATTGTAAAACTGATGTAAGAAACTTATACTGTCCTTGAAAGCTTTATCTGGAAGGGGTGTCCAACCTTTTGGTGTCTCTGGGCCACACTGGAAGAAAAAGAGTTGTCTTGGGCTACACATTAAACACACATACACTAACGAAAACTGATGAGCAAAAAGAAAGATTTTAAGTAAATTTACAATTTTGTGTTGGGCCTCTTCACAGCCATCCTGGGCCGCACATGGTCTATGAAACGTGGGTTGGACACCCCTGCAAAGACAATGAATATTTGAATTTCTGAGGTCTGCTTGGCAGAGTAATTTTTGTCCACCCCCAATTCTCCAAAATAAATTAATAACAATTATTTATAGACTGCTACTGACAAGATACACAGTTATAGTATGAGCTAGAAAATGGCCAACAAAGCTAAATATTAAAAACAAAAACAAACAAACAAAAAAACCCCCCAGAGAATCAGTGCCTGAGAGGCAGAAATGGCTTTGAATTGTGGAGCTGCCACATTTCTCAGAGCAAGCGTCCTTAAGCAACCCACAACCTCCCTGGCCCTCAGTTTTCTCAGATGAGAAATGGAAGATATTGGGGGAGGAGGGGCCTGGGCAGCCCCTCTGACCCAGGACAACCTAGGCTGGCTGTCCCCAAACACAAATAGCTCCCAGGTGCAGAAAGGGCAGATAGGACCCCTCCACCCTCCCCCTTGCCATGTCCCCTCTGCCACCCCCAGCCCCTGCCAGGGACATCCTGTGCTCTAATGATGTCACCAGGCCCTGGGAGCTGTGGCTGGCTGTGGCTGACGGCCCTCAGGCAGGATTTATTTTTAAACTCAGGGCATGGTCAGCTCCCTTCCCCCTCCCCTCACCCCCAACTTCATTCTGTTTACCCTGTTTCCCATATCTCAGCTGAGCCCCAAGAAGGTTCTCTCTGTACATCCTCTGTTGCCTAACCCACAACAACCAGTCTTTGGAGGGGCTGTGAGGAGCCAGGCCATTGGCCAAGCATCTCCCACCCAGACCTGCTGAGGTGAACAGATGGGCCCCTGGAGGTGGACTCCAGCCTCCTGTGCCTCCTGAAGCCCAAAGGGTAACAGACTTGCCCAAGGCCCCACAGCCAGGGCTGGGGTCATCAGATGGGCTCTGCGGACACCTAGAACGCCTGGCTGAGCTGTCACTAAAGCTTGATTTGAATTCATTTTTTAAAAACAGCTTTTTGCTTGTGGGCCTGAAGGTTTTTTGATGCCATCCAGTGCAGGTAATCTGCAGAGAAGACTGGGTGCTGGGGTAGCTTCCAGCAGCACCCGTCCCTCACCCACACGCTGGGCAGGGCGCATTTCCATCACAGTTGTCATACACCCTCTCAAGTGACTTTAGGCTAAGGACCTGTCAGCACCCTGAGCTTGGAAATTTATGCTGATGAAACATGTCTTTTATCAGTTTCCTATGTTGGGCCTCTAGGCTGAAAATAAGATTCTTCTGGAAAAATCTATTTGAAAATAGCAGCCTTGACTCCTCCGTCCTCTCAACTGCCCCATGAGGATGGCATAGGGCCAGAACCCTCTCTCAGCAAATGGGGAAATGAAGGCTCAAAGAGGAAGCATGACTTGTGCGGTGGCTGGAATCCAGGGTGCTCTGGCCTTCAGCCCTGTGAGAGGTGAGATGGACCTGCCGTGCCCAGCCCAGCCCAGCCTAGAACTGCTGGTCCAAGACATCCCTGTAGGCCACAGCACTCAGTGAGGACACCCCCTTAGAATCTCCATTTCTTTATTTATTTTTAGAGAGGGGAGATAGGGAAAGAAACATCAATGTGTGGTTGCCTCTTGAGTGCCCCCTACTGGGAACCCGGACTGCAACCCAGCAGGCATGTGCCTTGACTGGGAATTGAACCTGTGACTGGTTCGCAGGCTGGGACTCAGGCCACTGAGCCACACCAGCCAGGGCAGAATCTCCATTTCTTGACAGTTCACTTCAGCGCAACACAGATTCTGGACCCAGATAAACTCAGTTTGAAACCTTCTTGTGGCATCTCTTGGCTGTGTGATCTTGGGTAAATCACTTCACTTCACTGTGCGTCAGTTTCCTCACCTGTAAAATGAAGATAATAATAGGAAGCATTTTACATGGAGGGTTGTGGGAAAGACTGCTGGAAAAACTGCCTGAAAGCACTTAATGGCTGGACACTTAGCGCTCAGCCGAGAGTAGATTTTATCATCACTAGTATTATCCCTGAACAAGCAGTCATTGCATCTTTACCCTGATAACTCTGCCCTGGGCCCTGGGAGTTGGTCATGGCCTCTGCCCCCAGGTGGCTCAGAAGTCTAGAGAGACAAGGGGCAATGCTGAGGGAGAGGCTACGTCTGATGGGTATCCAGGAGGACCTTCGGGAAGAAGTGGCCTTGACGTTGGGCCTGGAAGGATGGCCACTTTGGGCAGTGTCTGGGCAGGGCCACTGTGGGTTGGGGATAGCTGGCTCAGCTGGTCTGGGAGGAAGAATTGCAGGGAACACCTCCTAGATAGCCTGGGGTGGCTGTGGGGAAAGGCTTGAATTGGCTCCGGAACTCCCAAACTGCAGCAGAACCTTTGCTTCTGCCACGGCCACCTCTATCACCCTCATCCCCCCAGGGGATCACTTGAGCCAAAAGAGCAGGAGCCAGGTGGCTGGACAGATGGCTTGTTACCAGGAGAGTAGGAATCAGGAAAGAGGGAGCCTGGGCCCCTCGCCAGAGCTGGTTCCAACCCCACTTACTATATGATCTCTGCACTCCATCTCTCTGAACCTGTTTTCTCCTCTGTAAAATGAGTGTGAAGATACCTTAAAAGGCTGTTGTGAGGACATAATGAACAGGTGTGTAAAGCTTCTGGCACACAGTAAGTGTTGAGTAATTATATCTCTTGAGAAGGGTTAGAGCCAGGCTGACTCTCCATGGGCAGAAGTGAGGATGCTAGAGACTGGGCCCCTCCAAGTTAGTCGCTGGCCCTCTGACCCTTGGGAAGTCCACAGCCTCCAAGACTGGCCTGGCAGGAATGAGAATGAGGGAGAACCTGGGGGGTCTGAGAGCCAATGAATGCAAATCAGGAAACACAGTGTGCTCTTGGGGTGGGGGGGGGGAGATGGAGAGAGACATCCAGATCCAGCTACCAGATGCTGGGCAGCCAAAACAGAAGCCAGTACCCTACGGGCCCTCTGTCCTGGAATCCCTGGTCCCCCTCTGCAGCTTGTCCTCACTCACAAATGCCCAGGTGTGGACACAGACACATGTGCACAGACACACACTTATTCAAACACACACACACACACATACCCAGGGACACTCAGACATACACTTCAGGTCACAGGCCTCAGGATAGGGGAGGCCTAGGGAAGCCAGTTTGATGGAGCAGGAAGCTGAGGCCCTGGAGGCTGCTGATTTCTTGTCCATCTGCCTTTTCCCCAAACGCACCCACTGCCCACCTGCGCATACCACTCACGCCACTGGGGAGCTCCCTTCCAAAGCCTCTCATTCTCATTCCAACAGAGCAGTCACACAAGGGTTCAGTTCTTGTTTACATTTTTGTCCCCTGTTGACAGATGAGGAAACAGAGGATCAAAGCCAGGATGAAGCTTGTCAAAGGTGTGAGGAGGACAGGAGGAGGTGGGAGGCCAACCCCAGCTCAGTGCACAGACTCTTAAGTCTGAAGCCTCCCCAGAGCCCCTGATCCCAGTAGTTCCCCCTACAGCACCTCCTCACACCTACACACCCACTTCCTCCCCAGAAAGAGCCTAGAAGTACAGGCCATGGGAGGCAGCCAGACCTCCCTTCTTGCCAGGTCTCTGTAGATACCCTGGACCCATGTGTTCCCGTAGCCACTGGGGAACAGGCATGGTGGGGGTGAATCAGCTGGTACCCCACAGCACGGCCTGGCACAGTCCTGAGAGGCTTTGCTGAGAGAAATCTGGAGGCTGGATCCAAGGTCACTGCTCAGGGAGGTGTCTGCAGCACCACCTGGTGGTGACATGGCACTGCTGTCACACTGGGCCCTGATCTGTCGTCTAGCCTCACCAGTTCACCAGGTGTTTAGTGAACAGTTACCATGTACCCATCACTGGGCAGGCTGGTCACTGAGAATGGGACTAGGTTGAGAAGATCTGGGGCAGACGGAACAGCAAGTGTGACAACTTGGAGACAGGAAGGAGTGGGGCATGACCCAAGTGGTCAACAAGGCTAGACCTGGGTGCTGGGGTAGAGAGGGAGGGGAAGAGGGTCAGGTCGGCGGCCCAGTCTCACAGGGCCTTTTAGGCTGCAGTGAGGAGTTTGGATTTGTTTCCAAGTGTGATGGGGGCCACAGGACTTGATGGATGGTTTAAAGGCTGCTGTGAGGAGGATGGATGGCGAACTGATGGTTGCAGCAAGGAGCAGCACAGTGAGTCCTTGGTGGGCTGGGCACTGGCTCCTGGCTCAGGACTCCCAGCTTTGGGACCTCCCCTTGCTTGAGTCACATGCCTGAGGCTCACACTAGGGTCCTCAGTGAGGCTTTGGGATTAGATTTTAGGGTGACTTGAGCAAAGTCCAGCAGTTTCTCAGCTAGAGTTCTGGGTTCGGGGGCATGGCCCAGTACTGCCACAGACAGGGGTCAAAGCAGTCCTGGACCCAGACCCAGGAAAACAGTCATGATCTTCAGCCCTGAGTGGCCACTCCTGCTGACTTCTGGCCCTATCTTCTGCCTCTATTCCCTCACTTTAGTCTCCAGCCAGCTTTTCTGATAGAATCACAGGCATTGCCAAGTCTGTGGGGAAGGTGGTTTATGTGTGGTGTGGGGGGAAGGTGGGGGGAGGCACCTTTCATCACATTTTGGATCCCAGATGTGCTGGGCTGGGACACTGTCCCATGTCTCATTCCTTGCAATTTACAAGGGGTTTCTCTTCAGTATCTCCTATGAACTTCACAGCAACCCTGACGCTTGGGCAGGACAGGGATCCTGAGCTCCATGGCACTGATGAAGAATAAGGGCTCAGACAAGGATGTGGCTTGCAGAAAGTCACACAGCAAGTTGGAGATGAGGCCTGGGCTGAGGCCTAATTTCTGCTTCTATTGTGATCCCAGGTTTCTGCGAACCGCTCATGGTTCGGGAAGACTAGGAGCTGCCAGTGCTGTCCCTGAGTGAAGGGCCAGCCAATTTCAGTGTGGTTCCAGGGAGACGGGAAATGTGGAGGTGCAAGTTCCCTTAGCCCGTCTTATTTTGCTGCGGGAGCTTGGGTAGCTCCTTTTCCTCTCTGGGTCTCTTTCCCATCCATTCAGGGAAGACATTAATATAACTTCTAATGTCCTTGTTATCCAAAGCCTCGACCCTGGCACCCAAGAAGAGAGGAGATGCCATGAGGGAGGGAGGGAGGGAGAGAGAGATGGGTCCACAGGTGGGTGGGGGTCCTTGGAAAGAGGGTGGAGTGAAGCAGTGTGACCTTGGGGAAGACACTTCCCCTCTGAACTTCTGTTTCCACATTTGTCAACTGCAGTCACTGCACAGGTCCTGGCCCAGCATGTGGGACAAATGTCAGTCTTTTCTTGCCCACCACCAATTGCTGGGCCTGGGTCTTGTTGCTGGTGGCTGTAGCAGCTTGGGGAGCCATGGAAGGTGTCAGACCAGGCAGTGGTCTGGCTGCTTGGCTGGCTGACCTCTGCTGGCCCAAGTAAAGTGGAGGGTGGGCTATCCTTCTAGCAGGACAGGCCTAGGCAGCACCAGCACCTTGGTTAGGAGATCACTGAGATTGTAGAAGGGGCTTAGGCTTAGGAGCCACCAGGCCTGGGTCTGAGTCTCAGCTCTGACACTTAGCAGCTGTGAGACCTTGGGCAAGTGATCTAAGACCTTACTGAGCCTTAATATCCTCTGTAAAATGGGAGTGCCTATCCTCAGGAGCAGTGGGACTGGATAACGGAGGAGCAGTAGGGAGCAGTGTACCCAGCCCAGGCTGAGAGGACCAGCTGATGTCCCTTCTTCTGCTTTCTCTGCAGCCCCAGTCTGGACTCAGAGTCAGCCTGGAATCCAGGTGCCGGTGGATGCCTTACCTGGCTTGGAGACACAGGCAGCCTCAGAGCTGGGTGAGGCTGAGCACGGCACCCTGTGAAGCCCAGCTCCTCCTGACAGAGACGGCTCACAATAATCCACTCTACGTGTCCAGGTGTCAGTCTGCGCGGTTGGGAGGGCTCACTGAAGTGAGCAGCTGATGAGAGCACAGGAGTTGCCTGAGGGTAACCACCCCAAAACCTGATTTCCTTTGCTGCTCACCCCTCTTTCTGGCTGGCAGCCTTCCTAGATTAGCTGCTGACGTCAGGAGCTGCCAGCTGGGCGGCCTGGCACAACCGCGGGAGGTGGCTGAGAGCTGTCTGGTTGATGGGAACACTCAAGGAAGGGGGCCTGTGTCAAGCTTTGGAAAATTTGCCCTTCAGGGAATTGGGAGGTGGAGTAGAGAGCTGAATTGTTTCAGGCACTCACCTATTATCTGAGTAGCATATTTACATTGTAGAGAAAAAGAGCTCAGAGAGGGGGAGTAACTTGCCCAAGGTCGCACAGCTAGTCTGACCCTGGCTGCATCCCACATCATCTAGTGGACCACAGCTGCTAGGCCAGGGTCAGGGGGCTGGGGGGCTCCTCTCCATGTAGGTCAGTACTTCCTACATCACCACCACAGTGGCAGCTGCCATGTGCTAGACCTGTGAGGCTGCTGTTCCATTGTGTACACAGGAATGTAGTAGGTGCTCAGGACACCAGGGATAAAATGAGGGGAGGCTTAAGCCGGAGGTTCTGAAGCTGGAAGGAGGTAGAACAGGAGACACTGCCCCCGTGCCCAGCCTTGGAACTGTCTGTGGTTACTGTTTTGGGAATTTCTATTTGAAAATCTGAAACCCACTCTGGTGTGTATTTTAGGCCTGCTGCTATGACTGGGGGCATATCACTTTGCTTTTCTGAGCCTCAATGTTTATTTGTGAAATGGTCATTTTAAAAAGTCCACCTTGCCAGCTGGTCTCCAAACTCCAAATGTATGTTTTTCTCCTTAGAAACAAATGGTTCCTGGCCCCTCAAGCAACAGGGAGCCTGAGCGCTAACACCACACAGCGTCAGCATTGGGGGCAGGACACAGCAATCTTGGTTGTGGGAAGGCAGCCCTCCCAGGCCTCGCTGAAGCAGGCACCTTGGCTCCACCGAGGCAGCAGAATGGGAACGGTGGAGAGGGTGGAGGTGGATTTACAGGGGTACTGCCAGGGGTGATGCATCCCACTCCACCCCACCCCCAGTTGAAAGCCTACGGTGCGGGGGGGGGCAGCCCTGAGCAGGGGCCCCTGGGGATACTAATGCTGAATCAGGAATGACAGCGCAGGTGCCCTGCAAGTGGCTACACCTGTGCATAAGCTTGTTTTTCAAGTGTGAAGCTTTCAGGGCCAGACAGAAATCTGGCAAAGGGAGAACAAGAAAACCCCCAGAATCCCACCCAACCCTTCCATTTTTTTTTTTGTTTGTTTGTTTGTTTTTTTAAAATATAGTTGCTAGCAAGGGCTCCCCACTAGTAACACTTTCCAAGAGCAGTTTCCTGTCTTCCTACTGCACTTTTGCGTGTTCAAACCGCCTGTGGTCTGGCAGTGCCTTTCCTTGGCAAGCTGTGAGGATAGCAGGCAGGAACAACTTCCAGCTGACAGATGAGGAAACTGAGGCATAGAGTGGTTAGGTTACTTGGCCAAGGGTGCCTGGCTAGTGATACAGGGGTGCCAGAGATAGCCCTCAGGCTCCTAGGCCAACATGGACGCAGAGAAAACATGGGATGAGACAGGGGGAGGGAAGAGGACAGAAAAGACAGCCCCACAACTCTCGTCTCAAAATATTTAATTTCGTTTTGAAAAGATTACATTCCCAGCTTCCCTCCCCATCACATCACTCCGGCCCACCAGCAGTGACACACTCGCACGCACACACGCACATAAGGCCAATGGGCTAGTCTGCTTCTGCCCTCGCCAGCCGGGAAGAAGGAATTTTCTCCTTGCCTCCTTCCCCTGCAAAGGTGAGAAAGAGGGGCTCACTGGAATGCCAGCTCCCAGGGGAAGACAGGGAGCCCCCACACACTCTGTCACATCACATGCGCTTAGAAAAATAAAACCAAGTGGTGTTCTGGCATCCCCAACACCCTAAGATAGCAATATCCACCTGGAAATCATCTTTACCATTTTCTAAAAAATTTATTGCACTTGATTAACAGATGTTAAAGGAGCTCTGGGGTGGGGCTTTGCCATGAAAACCAGGGCTCCCAGGGCCCTGGGTGGTGAGCTGCCCAGCACGAAGGGGCCCTGTCTGCTGGCTCCCATGCCTGCCACCCCGCTTCAGGCTGGAGGGCTGCAGGAGCTGCCCAGCCAGGGCCACAGCAGGGCAATGTCGCTAAGTGCCTTCTCCAACCTCAGCCCCAGACAGGCAACCCCGTTCCTTTGGCCAAGGGTAAGAGTTACCCAGGCCCTCCGCAAGGCTGCTGGCCATTGTGAATGCTCTAAGTACCTATCAATAGCTAGATATACATTTACTATATGTATATTCTTGCAACATTCTAGCTTGTTCACAATTTGTCTGTTCAGAGGCTGTAGCAAGGCTGCCATAAAACTGAAGGCAGGGCGCTTAGGAAGGGATGGCACCTCCCAGCCCATCACAAACCTGTGTAAAGCCACTGACACTGGCTTCTCTGGCCTCCAGTGCTTTTTAGGAGATGTCAAAGATTTGAGCAGAGGAGTCTGTCTTTGGCTGCCAGCTCCGAGGTGGAGAGGGGCCAGGAGGGAGTCTCCTTGATGGAAATCACAGGCACCAATCCCCTCCTGCAAGGACTCGATTCTTGGGCCTGGGAAGGAGGTGCACTTCCCCGAGCGCTCCTTTTCCCCAACACGTCCACCCCTGTGGACATTTCCTTCCTGTCCCTGTTAGGCTCCCAACTCAAAGGGTCTTTCCTAAGAGGCCAGAAGCCACACTCTTTCCACGTAAGCACTTTGGGAAGGAACCAGACACCCACTGCCCGGGGGAAGGAAGGGGAGGGCACTGAACAGGCAGAAGGTGCAGAGGGTGGGACAAAAAGGGGAAACTTCAGGCCATCATCCCACGCATGGGGGTCAGAACATGGATGCCACCCAGAAATTAAATCTCCATCCTTTAAAAAAAAATGAAACAAAACCCACAAGCCATACACTTTCTGGCCAAAGAAAACGAAGAGCTTTTAAGCTGGAGGCTCTTCTACCAACAACAAAATGAGAACTGCCCTCTTGGTGGGGAGCCAGACCAGAGGGAGAGTGCCTGGGCGGGTGAACTGCCCAGGGCAGGACGCTGACATGCCGGATGCAACTGCCCTGTTGTGGTTACAATAGAGTGAAAAGTGTGAACATGGGTTATAGAACCACAAAATAAAAGTCAGGGACCTGGAGGGAGGTGGTGACCTCCCTTGGCCTCAGGCACCCTTGTCAAGTCCCCTGGAGAGGCGGGTGTGCAGGTCCCCAGAGGGCCGTGGCATTCCTCCGGGGTGCGGTCCACGGTCAGTGGATGGCTTCCCCGGGTCTTATTATGTTATAAAAGTCTTTGGGGGTCAGAGTCGGGTCTTGGAGCTACCACTTTAAATAAAGCCAGCGGTAAGCATGACAAAGTGTGCCCGTCACCTCTGACCCCTGTTAACCACAGGCTGCCTGGCCCTGAGCCAATAAATACACCCATCTTCAGATACCCCGACTGACCACAATGAGCAGAGGGTTCCATGGATTTCTTCGATGAATCTCCCAGGCAGAGCAAAAAGACAAGTCCAGCTGGACACCAGAAAAAGCAGCTGTGAGGTAGTGAAGCCACAGCTGCAAGGACCCCGCCACATACCACAGCCAGGTTTGTGTGGGTGGCTCAAGTCTCCAGGGACCAGACTGAGGGGACTCTCGCATGTGTATGTCCAGAGAACCTGATATTCCACGAGTTGCGCTGCGACCCTGGTGACCCCTGGCTGGGTGTCCTGCCCAGCAGGTCCCCTCTTGGCAGCTTGCACCAGGGAGGGACCCTGAAGCAAGAACTGGGAAACCCTCTTCTGCTTTCCTCTGGCCTGGCCCACATTGGAGAGCAGAGCAAGATGACACAGAGACACACACCCCAGCTCCCTGTCCACAGTGGGGGCCGGTTTCCTGACCACCGTGCAGAAGGTGCCTCCTGCCTCCAGGAAGGTAGGCTTCCTAAACGAGGGGGTTTTCCTTTTAAATTCAAGATCTGAGATTGGTCACTGGGTGGAAAGAAACAGTCTAGTGGGACAAGTGGTATTCAGATGGCCTCCACAAGTGACCTGGAGAAGAGGAGGTGTCAGGGCAGCTCTCTGCACTGTGACCAGGCTCAGAGACTGGCCAGCCTGGGGACCTCCCCTTCACAACAGACACGCAGAGAGAGACGACTGCCAGCGCCTCCTCCCTGGCTTCCAGGCCCCCAAGTCACGAGAGTACAGGGGTGTGGGAGCTATGAATGGTTAGTGCACTTGCACTGCAGGCCCGACCCCAACCCTGTGCAGGCTAGCAGAGCCCCACTCAGGGGGCCTGGCATCCATGTAGACACGAGAGAGGAGCCGGTGTGTCTTCCTGCCTCCAAGGGAGATGGAAACAGATGTTTCTCTCGGACTTTCTGGGTAAGGTGAGGTGGCCCATCGACACAGCCCACCTAGAACATGCCCTGCTGCTACCTGAGAAGATGTAAGGGCGACAATGATGGCCTCATTCTGCGGAGACAGGCCTCCACAGCCCGGGGTGGAGACTGAGGGAGAGTCAGGGCAGCCGGAGCGCCCTGGGAAAGGAGATCTGTACTCCAGAGGTCCCCTTCCAATTCAACTGGGACATCCAAGAACAGAAACTAAGGCTGATACACCCGTCTACGTCGATTCTCACGTCCCTGCCAGTGAGCAGGCTGGCTCCCCAGGGAAGTCGCCACGTGCACTGGCCATGGGATAATGAAGCTTGAACATGACAGCTCCTGGAGCAGGTGCATCGCCATTTGCCCATGACGAGTCATAAGTCCCCACACATGTGTGGGATTTCAGGGAGCCCCCAGGCAGAGGGCTGAGATGCAGGCAGCGCAGCTAGGGCAGGGGCACGGGTTACAAGGGCCCGTACTTGGTCTCGTACTTGGACACGATGGTCTTGCACTTGCCCACCTCCTTGCGTAGCTCAGCCACCTCCGTCCGCAGAGCCATGTTCTCCTTTTCCAGGAAGGCTGCCCGGATGGTGATCTGGTTTTCCTTTAGGCGCCGGGCGTCCCGGGACCGTTTGGCTGCCACGTTGTTCTTTTTGCGTCTTGTCCAGTACTTTTCATCCTGTGGGGAAATGTTCTCTGTTGGTCTCTCCTCTTTCCTAACAAGGAAACCCAACCTTTCTCCTCCTTCCAGGACTCCACACCCCAGATTCCTTTTATCACTCATCTGGTGCAGAAGGAATGAGAGTTGGGACCCAGGGAAGGAGACACATATGCCAAGGACAGCAGGGGGCCCCACTCTTTCCCCAGGATGAGAAACAAAGCCCTCTGTGGGAAGCAGTGGAGTGAGGGACTCCATGTACTGGGAGCCTGCTCTGTGATGCTCCAACATAAAGAAAGCCGTGCCACATTGGTGACAGCTAAGGTCCAGTCCCGAGTTCAAATCTTGCCTCAGCCCCTTACTAGCAGAGGAACTGTGCGACTTCCTTAACTTCTCAATGTCTCAGGTCTCTCATCTTTACAATGAGAGATAGCAGTAACTACCTCAACAAGTTGTTTGAGGAGTAAATGAATTGATACGTACAGGTGCTTATTACAGTAAGGACCACATAAAAGTTTACCATTTTCATTGCCATTATTGTGAAAGCCTCAGAAACCTCCTGATAGGCAGGTACAGTTATTCCCACCTTACAAACGAGGAACCTGAGGCCCAGCTAGTTCTAGGTGGCAAAGTGGGGCCTGGACCGAGCTCTGCCTAACTCTGAAGCTTGTATGAAAAGTCCTTCTTGTGCGTTTTCCACAGAGGATGGAAAAACTGCAAAATCCCCCTCTCCCTCCCCATCCCAACTCCTATAAAACCATCAGCTTGAAAGCCATTTGCAACATAAAGCTATCTTTTGCTCTTCAAAGTGAGGACTTGTTCAGCTCAGTTCCTGTGACCTAGTGAGCACCTGCCCAACGGCTGGGCTAAAGCCAGGGAAGCAAGAACATCAACACAGCCACTGGCCAATAAGGAAATAGAAACTACGGAGAGTCACGCGGGGGCCAAACACCACCTGATTCCCTTCCTTTCTACCAGTTGGTGCAGGATATGGGTCTACGCTCTGAACTCATGCCTTTCTTAACGGTGTCCATAGAGGGAGGGCCCTCCAGATAAAACCAAATGTGAAGCAGCACAGCCCTCCGGCTCTTGAACCAGTACTGCACTGTCACTTACACGGACACAAGATTACCTTCTGCTCATCGGGGACAAAGACCTTCTTGGCCTTTTTGATCATGGGCTGGGGCTTCAGGTCCTCCTCTGCAAACTTGTGCTTCCGAGGGTTGAAGAGCTCACCACCTGGCACACTCGAGAGGACCAGGTCTGCAGGGTCGGGATTGAAGTTCACATCTACCTCCACACAGTTCGGGTCAATGGGACTGGGTGTTTCCCTCTCTTTTTCAAGTGAGGATTCTGAAATACACAGAGGCAGGTGGTCCCAAAGCAGCCCCCTGAACAGCAGACTCATGCCATACACTCAGATACCTGCCTGAATCTCAGCACCGCATAGCCACTGCCACCTGGAGGGAAGAAAAACACACAGCACCAACCCCCAACCCAGACTGGCATATGTGATTCAAATCAACACCACGAACGCAGAAAGAATCCCTCCCTTTAG
Organism: Anoura caudifer; assembly: GCA_004027475.1. Classification (NCBI taxonomy): domain Eukaryota; kingdom Metazoa; phylum Chordata; class Mammalia; order Chiroptera; family Phyllostomidae; genus Anoura; species Anoura caudifer. Next base: position 65,880 of record PVKU01006492.1, read on the forward strand.
GAACAAAATACTGAAAAGGAAACAGAGGCCCTTGAAAAAGACAGGATTTTCTGATTGTTTTTTCCCCCCAAGAAATATTAAGCAAAACATTAAATCATTATCCTCCTTAAACTTCCTGTGATTTCAAGCTCTCAAGAAATGAGAAACAGCTGAATCTCTGCGTGAACTGTAATGGACTAGGGACACAGTCTGAATAATGAAATGGCATCCACTTTTGAGTCCTTAGAGACACACCAGTCACAGTGCTCATTTAGTCTTACAGCAACTCTGAGAGCAAGATGAGTGTCAGCTTTATTTTACAGATGAGGAAACTAAGGCTCAGAGAAAGACATGGGTTTCCCACGGTCACTCAGAAGATGAATGACTGAACTAAAATTTAAATCTGGGTCTGGCTGACTCTGAATCCTTCTCTGCCCTACTTGGCTGCCACTTTACAGTGAACATCAGATGAAAGGGACTTTCAGAATTCAAAGGTTGTTAGAGATAAGTTATTTAAAAAGCCTACACCTTTGGCCTACTCATTCAATGCTCCTGATATGAGTACACAAAATACATAATTACTCAGTCAATAGCTGTTTATCGAACACCTACTACATGCCAGCTACTGTCCTGGTAAAGACAAAGCAGTGAACAAAACAAGTAAAAATCTTGCCTTTGTGGGATGTTCTTCCGGTGGGGAAGGCTGACATTATACAAGCTAAATTTTAGATATCTATAGAAGCATTAGATGGCATGTGAACACCTGTGAGAAAACATCTCAGGAACAGCAACCATCAAGTGCATGGCTATGTGCACAGCCTAGCACTGGTATGTTCCAGGATCAGCCACGGAGGCTGACAGAGCTAGAGTGAATGAATGAGAGAGAAGAGTGATAAAATAGGGAAGAACAGGGGGCAATTTTGTCCTACAGGGGGCATCTGACCATGTAAGAATTGTGCAGAGTGGGGGAAGCCCTGGCTGGGTAGTTCAGTTGGTTAGAGCATTGTCCCAATGCAAGAAGGTTGCAGGTTCAATCTTTGATCAGGGCTTGTACAAGAATCAACCAATGAATGCATAACTAAGTGGAACAACAGACCGATGTTTTTCTCTCTCTCTCTCTCTCTCTCTGAAGTCAATGAATGAAAATTAAAAAAGAATTGTGGCGGGGAAGGGAGTACTACTGGCATCTAGTGGGTAGAAGCCAAGGATGCTGCGAGATATCTTATAATACAGAGCACAGTCCTTTCCCCAACCAAAACAACAAAATTATCTAGTCCAAATGTCAACAGTATCATTGATTCTGACTTTTACCCTGATATGAGGAAAAACTACTGGAGGGCTCTGAGCAGAGGTAGGACATGATCAGAGTTAACTTTTAACTGGATAATGCACATAAACTCATTGCATCCTATTAGAGGGAATTAATTACAAAGAGGACTGAGCGTCAGAGGAATGAATAACCAGGGACCAACGTGGTCCTGAGGAATACTGGGACTGCCAAACTCCATACCTACAAAACAGACAGTCAAGGCACCAAAGACTGATGACTAGAGCTCCTGTGCCCCGCTGCTGGGAGTGTCAACAGCTACAGCCATGCCGTACACTCGTAGTACCTATAAAAGCTGAATATATGGCCCTGGCCGGGGGGCTCAGTTGGTTGGAGCGTCATCCCATACACCAAAAAGGGTGCGGGTTTGATTCCCAGTCAGGGCACATACCTGGGTTGTGGATTTGATCCTCAGTTGAGACATGTGGGAGGCAACCGATCTATGTTTCTCTCTCTCTCTCTCTCTCTCTCTCTCACACACACACACACACATAAACACACACATACCAATGAAAATATCCTTGGATAAAGATTTAAAAAAAAAAAAAGAAGCAGAATGTATGCATATCCAATGACCCAGCCATTCTACTCCTAGGTAAATAACCAACTGGAAAGTACACATGTGTTTACCAAATGACGTGCGCAGAAATGTTCATGGCATTGCTGTGCATAACCCCAAACTAGAAGCACCTCAAATGCCCATCATCTATACAGTAGATGTGTACTATGGCCAGACAGTGGAGCACTGTTAAGCCATGAAAATGGACAAGCTATGCTACAGGCAACGACACAGATGATTCTCATAAACAAAGTTGAGGAAAGAAGCGAGACACAAAAGAATGCGTACTACTTATGTCTTTCCTACAGAAGAAACTGAAAAATTAAAAGGGAAAATTCTACCATCTCTACCATGTGTACAATTCTTCAGTGCAGATCTTTATCTGTATCATGGTTTTTCTGTCATGGGAGCGTTCTTTAAGCGTGTTCTGTAAATCTATGCTGTTAGTGTAAAGAGATTCTGATGTCCACATAATTTATGTGTGTACTATATAAAGCCAGCTACAGAAAGCTATAAATGTGAGTATAATCAACACAGTAGTTAAAAAAAGAGAACATAATATACAATTCCATTTACAGAATGTTCAATTATGACCAAAAGGAATCTCTGACAATGGAAATCAAGATAGTGGTCACCTCTGGGGAGTAATGACCCAACGGGGTCACAAAGTACTTTGGGGACACCAATAATGCTGTGTCTCCTGACATGGGTAGAGTCACACGGGTGGGTACACTTTGTGAACACTCACTGCGTGTACGGCACTGTTGTGTGCCGTACTAAATAAGAAGGTTCTTAAAAACACAGTCAAAGGCAAATGTCATCCAGGTGACCTAGGGTACAAGACAGGCTTATTTCCCACTCTGCCCCTGCCCGCACATGAAACCAGCCTTCTAGGACAACCCAACCAGCACAAAAATGAGCTGCCTTTGAACGAGAACTTGGCTGGAATCAACTGAAGCCTCTTGAGCTAACCCATTTACAGGGAAACAACAAGGGGCGGAGAACACAGTGAATGGCACGGCAGGGACACAGTCTGGAATACCCAGCACGTGCTCAACTCTGCAGGACAAATGATCCCATTTCTTCAACAAATGAAATGCAAAGAAAAAAGGAGTGGACCTTATAGATTACACGAGATTTGAGAGACACAACTGAATGAAATGTGTGGGTCTTGTTTGGATCCTGATTCAAACAAACTGTAAAACAGCAGCATTTATGAGGTAACTTTTTGGAAATTTGAATGCTGAAGAATCTATTGTTAAGTTCATATGTAAAGTTGCTATTTTTTAAAAGAACTAATATTTTACATAGGTATTGAAATATTCATGGATGAAATATAGTATCTAGGATTTGACTGAAAATAATCAGGTGAGGGGGATGGGAGAGATTACAGAAAACAAGATTGGTTAAGAATTATGGAAGCTGAGTGATAGTTGCATGGAGGTTCATTATAATAGTTCATCTTCTGCATTCAAAAATTTGTCCATAACAAAAAGTAAAATAAAAAAAATAGAGCATGGGAATTCTCTGGGTGTGGGTTCCCAGGGTGCCCTCCAGGAGCCATCAGCCTATGCGCCTCTAACCAAGCCTGCAAAAAGCTTTGCAGAGACCCTGCGACAGTGACCATGCATCCTCCAAAGAGTTGGTGTCCAATGGGTGTGAAAACCAGCCAACCGACCACCCAATCCCCAGGGGTAAAACAGAAAAAGGACAAGAGGATGGAGGTGGAATCCCAGAGGTGCCTTCTTTGTGCCAGTGCCTAAGCAGGACCTGGCTATGGTGTCAGACAGCCTGGGCTCAAGTGCTGCCCCTACTAACTACCAGCTGTGTGACCTTGGGCAAATTATTCAGCTTCTGTTTTCTCACCTCTAACACACAGATAAGAGTATGGATCTGGATAAGGTTCTTATGCGAGGATTACATGTTAATGCCTGGCACAGAGTAAGTGCTAAATAAATGTTAGCTGACATTATTATTATCATTATCGCCCGAGCGTCCCAATAATCTGTGGCAAAGTGCATGCAGGGTAAGTGCATGCTGAGAAAATGCAGAATGGCATTTCTATCCTGGAAAGCCTTAGACTGAAAGATCTCGCTCCACTGTCCTGACCAGCAGCTGCATGCCAGCCAATAGAAAGGCTCCAACACTACTGACACACCTGCTGTTTTTGTCTTCAGCCTTGGGGACTATGCTGGAGGGCAGAGAGCAGAGGGTTTCTCCATACTGCAGGCCCACCAGAACCTCCCCTGAGAGAAGGGGCTCACTGGGTATGTGGACGTTAAGAAGCCTTCAGTGGGAAGTGGACTTCCTTAGATGGGACAGGTGGCCCTGCCCTAAGGCCCGTCACCAACCTGTGCTGGACACGGTTTCAGAGGGCTGAAAGACGGCGGTGGAAGAGGATGGTGGGGATGCTGTGGAAGAGCTGGCCGACTCCTTCCCTTCTAGCTCGGCCACAGGCAGCAGTAGGTTCTGGGCCAGGTGAGTGGGGCTGGCGGGGATGCCATTCTCCAGCAGGAACTCGTCCAGGTCCATGTACTCCAGGTGAAAAGACTCGCCATCATATGGGATGGTTTTGTCCCAGATGGGTGGCATGAGGGAGGCTGAAACGGCCATGGTACTGGCTGCTGAGGCCTCGTCTTCCTCCAGCTTTTCCTTCCCCTTTTCCTTATCTGCAGACACAAAATCTGTGATGAGATACCACATAAGACGGTAGTTCAATCCTAGGAAGGGAGCACTCAACTTCACAGGGCTAGCCCATCTCTCCAAGTCCTAGTCTATCCCATGCATTTCAAGAGCTCACTGTGTTCTCCACTTATAACCTGGTGCTTGACGTAGGCCCACTGGTCTCCTTTAGAGATGGCAGCACATCCTCATCCATGCTTGGGCTTCCCAGAATGCTCACTACAAGCTTTAATGTGGTTAATTTGGAATGGGCTGTGGAATTAGCATCTGGACAAGAGAGGCTACAGGGAGGAAATGGAATTTCTGAGCTTTCCTGATTATCTTTTCCCTGTGATAGGAAAGGGGTGATTCCTCAGGTCAAGAACTTTTGTGTTCTCCTGTCCTGTCCCCTCCAGCTATGTTGAATCCCAGTTCTGACACCCAGTTGCTGTGATGTGCAACCTTAGCCATGTTCTCTAACCTCTCCCAGGCTCAGTGTCATCCACTGTAAATGAGAATAAAGCCTCCTTTTTGGTGTAGACTAAAGATAACATTTGAAAGGGTCTTATGGAGTTCTAGACATATGGCAGGCACTCATTACTACCATAAGCTCATGGAAGGCAGGAGCTGTGTGTGATTCATTGCTAGATCTCAGGGCCGACACAGGAGCAGGATGACCATGGGCCACGGGAAAATGTGTATACTGAATGAAGAACACTAGGTTGGCACACAGATTCCCTTTAAGTTTATTAGATACAGAGGGTATGGAGCTGTCTTTTCAGGACCTTTATAGAGCAATAATTTCAAGAGAAGTCTATCTCTGAATAAGCAGAGAGGACTAAAAGGCAGGTTTTCAGGGAAGGAGAGGGTGGAGCTGAAGAAGAATCTTGCTCTCATTCAAAGCAAAACTAATTAGCAGGGACTAGGTCTCACCTAACTGTCTCGTCTAAAAGTTACATGCGTGGATATCAAAGAAAGGGCAAATTAGGAAAAACAGACAAGAGAGAAATTCAACAAGGTTGAAGGAAATCAAAGTGACAGGGAGGCTAATCGGGGAAGTAGGAGACAAAATCATGACAAGTTCATAATGGGTTTTCAAAATGAGGGAGACAACTCTGAACTCTGGATTCTGAAGTGAAAAAGAGAAATCGAATGTGATTATGCTGGCAATAAACCAGTCATGCGTGGACTCCCACACCACAGCCAGCCAAAAAGAAGCCCATTGGTCCAATAAAAATGGGTTAAGAAGGTGGAGGTTTTAATAAACAGAATTTGATCATGGCTTCTACTATGAATTAGCCCAAATTCTTGCAACTGCCTTCTGTACCAGGCTTTGGCTGAAGTAAGAAAGCAAGCCAAATAGGAAGTAAGAAAGCCAAGCTTTGGTGGGCTGCATGGGCCAGATGACCTCACTCTTCCCCTTCCCCCAGATCTTTTAATTTTTTAATTTTTATTTATTGATTTTATAGAGAGAAGGTAGAAGGGGGAGAGAATGAGAAATACCAATTTGTTGTTTCACTTATTTATGCATTCATTGGTTTATTCTTATATGTGCCCTGGCTGGCTGTTGAACCTCCAACCTTGGCATATCAAGACAACACTCTAACCAACTGAGAACACTGCCAGGGGTCTCCTCCCCCAGATCTTGACTCCACACCTGTTCAGGGTCCATGTTGGGTAAGATCATAGGGAGAAAGGAGAAGAAAGAAGACATGAAAACAGCCACATTGAAGGACAAGTAAAAATTAGTTTCAGGTTTTGCTTGACCTAAGCAGTTAAGGGTATTTTAAAAAATATTTACTTATTTTTTTAAGAGAGGGAATGGGAGGGAGAAAGAGAGGGAGAGAAACATTAATGTGTGGTTGCCTTTCAGGCGTCCCCCTACTGGGGACCTGGCCTGCAACTAGGCATGTGCCCTAGACTGGGAATCGGACTGGCAGCCTTTTGGTTCGAAGGCTGGCACTCAATCCACTGAGCTACACACACCAGCCTGGGCCAACTAAGGATATTTTTAATCAATGTTTTTATAAGATGGAATTGTAATTGTAAGAGATAATAAAGAATTAGGCCCATCGCTCAGGTGACAGGGACTAACATTAGTGGTTCCCAGACAGTAGAGCACCAGACTGAGAGTTACGAGGCCTCGCAATGTGACCTTGAGGGAGCATCCTCCCCTCTCCGAGCCTCGACTTTCTACATCTGCAAAGTGGGGATAACACCCTCCACAGGACTGCTGTGGAAGACTAAATAAAATAAGATTCTGTCAAAGTGTTTCGTGAGAACTCTACTAATGTAAAGGAAAATTATTGTTATGGATAGCTTTTATTGGGCAATCTTAAAGAAGCACCTGACAGATGTGTACACCTTTCCCAGCAGCTTGTCTCAGCCCCAGATTTGGAACGAAGCATCGCCTTAAAAAACAAACAAAAGGGTCTGAGCATGGGAGGTCCTGAAGCAAGAGGAGAAAGCCTGGCTTCACCTGATATACTGAAGCTATTTATAATCCAACCATGACAAGCCATAGGAATGGAAGCCTCAAAGCACACCCAGGAAAGAGAGAGATGGCATTTTTGAAAAGAAAATTAATTCCTCAAGACAGGTAATTCACAGAGAGCCTATTCCATCCCAAACCCCTAAACTACACTGATGGTTCTTGGAAATTCAAAGCATATCTCGGTGTACTTAAACCCACAATAGGTGGCACTCTACTGCTCTCTGAACTTCATGTTGCCAAGCCAAAAAAACAAGGCCAAACCTGCTTTCCACATGGGCCCTTGGGACCTTTGTGGCCTAGGAAACAAGATGAAGGCCAGCTCTGCTACTGTGGCCTTCAAAGTCCAGGGTCAGCCCCCCAAAACCAGGTGAAGGGCCTCAGTGGCATTGTTCTGGTCTTCATCCCTCTACTTGCCTTGCCCCACTCACCATCTCTTCTGACACCCCCTCCCCCAGCTCAGCAGCAACCCTGAGACACACTTCCAAAAAATCTCCAGTGTGTACCTAGTAGTGGGGATGAAGACAAGGTCCTCCTCCCAGGAGGAGGCAAGGCCAAAAGCAAAGGCAATCTGCCATGTAAATCAGCGCTTCTCAAACTTTCGTGGACTAAGGATTCACGGAGGTGGGGTGCTCCTTAAAATGCAGACTCCTGTCCCACGAGCTGCAGATTCCATAGGTGAAGGGTGGGGCCCAGGAACCAGCATTCTAAACAAGCATCCCAAGGGATGCCGCTGTCCCGGGAGAAGGCTCCCTGGAGCGTCATGTAAGTGGCTGTACGACCCCTTTCAGCTTGCTCAATAACCCCTACACCTCGCGCGCGTTCGGGCGGCCTCAAGGAACCTCCTCACCGCGACCCCACCCCATCCTCTCCCTCCACACCCTTCCCCGCCAACGACCATCTGGCCCAACCTCTCTCAACCCGCCCCTGACCTTCCCTCAACCTTCTTGTCTCGCCAACCAGGACCTTCGTCATCCCGGGTCTCATCTCTCTTCCGAGGGACCACTTCACCCAGACCTCCGACCTTTCCATCCCCGCCCTCGGAAGGCCACGCCCCTGCAAACCCCGCCCCCCCGGGCGCTCGGACCCCTGCTCCTCACCGAGGCGCGCCTCCCGCGGGGGGTTCTCCATCAGCTTCTTCAGGACCAGTGGGAAAGACCCCGGCAGACCCCTTTCCCCAGCTGCGCGCCCAGGCCCCGGGCCTGGCCCCGCCTGCGGCTCCACAGGCGGCTTCTTTCCACCGCCTGTTTCGGACATCGCGCCCCCCCCCCCCCCCCCCCCCCCCCCCCCCCCCCCCCCCCCCCCCCCCCCCCCCCCCCCCCCCCCCCCCCCCCCCCCCCCCCCCCCCCCACCCCCGCGCTCTGCTCTCGCGGCTCGCCTGCCCCGCCCGCCCCCCAGAAGGGCCGGAGCAGTGCGACCCGCCGCAGCTGCCGACACTGGTAGCTACTGCGCAAGCGCCCAACAGCTCCCCCGCCTCCCTCCATCTCCACCCCGCCTGCGGACTTGCCCTGTTATATTAATTATTCATGAGGCCAGACCAGCTTTCCCAGACCGCGGCCTTGGATTGGCCCACCCTGTGAGGAGGGCAGGAGCAGCCTTCCCCGCCGTGATTGGTTACGCTGCAGCGATAAGTGAGACACGTGCAGGGCCAGGTGAGGAGCAACGCCGGAGGCCCCGCCCCACCCACCCTAGTCACCTGATTGGTGCCTGCTGGAGTCTGTGTCATAGGCCCTCTTCTGCGGTAGCTCCTTCCCTGCTAGCAGAGATTTCACCTTCGCTTTCCTCTTCATAACCCCCGCTCTCATCCCAGACCACCGCGACCGCTCTCCTTTCCGTCTCATCCCAATCTCTCCACCTTCGAGGCAGGCCACTGAAGGGAGGTGCGCTGGGAGCCGCCGTGAGAGCCTATCAAAGAGCCCGTTCGGCATGCAGGACCCGCCCTCCGCAGGTCACATGGAACCCCAGCCGGGTCTATTCGCGCAGGGAGGGGGGAGAAGAGGCGGAAGGCGAGGAGCCGCCAATAGAGGGCGGGGGCGGGGCACGGGTCGGTGCACGAGGCTCAGCACGTGCGGCTAGCGGCGGGGCAGGGAGGAAAGGAAGGGAGGAAGGGAGGAAGGGAGGAAGGAAGGGAGGAAGGGAGGAAGGGAGGGCGGGCCTTTTTGTACTCGGGACTCTGCCCTAGGTTGTGATCCCAGGGCACTGAGTCGAGCCTGCGCCCCACTTCCCAGAGGTTGCCTGAGGGCAGGGCGGCGGACGGCGACCTGCTCTTCCCGTAGGGAAGGCCTGAACAAGAGCAGGCTTGGCCGCCGCTGAAGGGGGTGTCAGGTTCCTCACTGATCCCGGGTTTCTGGTGCGGGCGTGGTGGCTAAACACTAGCGTGGAGAGAAGCATTCTGGAGGCCGGGGTGGGGTGGAGAAAAAGGGCCCAGCCCCAAGCCAGGACCGGGGTACACGCTTTTTGTCCTCCCACTGACTAGCTGTGACCTTGGGAAAGTGCAGTTGCTTCACTGGAGCCTATTTACTCGTTTATAAAATTAAGGGATTGGACTAGATAATCTCTAAAGTCCTAAACAACTCTGAAATTCTGTTCTTCTCTAGGACCTTTCCATCCTTTTCCTAGGGACAAAAACCTTCCAGAAAACCAAACTCCTTTACACAGGGTACCGATTACACATTTTGTGGGAGAACCACCTCCTCTCTTAAAATACGAACACTTCCTGGGAGTTCCTTGGGAAACATAAAAACGTCAAATTTGAGGGGTACACAAATGTGGAGACATTAAAGGCAGCTGCTCCTAAACAGCGACCAGAAATTCGTCCCTCTTCATGGAACAAATTATACTCTGCTTTGGACCCAAACCATACAAGACTCTGCCTGCCCAAACTCCCAGAGGGCAGGGACTTTGGCTTGTTTGTCCTGTATCCTGCCAAACGCTGGGGAGTTGGGAATGGCAGGACGCAGCTGGGGTTCAGCCGGCAGGGCGTGACAGCGGCACCCAGCTAGCTGAAAGTTCTCAGGCTGAGGCCATTAGAATTTTGCAGGGCGCTGAGAAGGAACAAGAAATTGGGTTCCTGCCCAGGCCTGAAAAGGTGGTGGGGCGGGACAGGGTGATGGCGTCTGACTCCAAAACTCAAGTTTACTGCCACAGGCATTAGACTTCAGTCACTTTCTGACTTGATACCTCCAGCCAATTGCTTCCCCTCTCCAGGCCTCCATTCCTTGTATGTCAAATGGGGACGTTTGTCAAGGATCTACCTTGTGGAGTTTCTGGAGACCAATGTACATAAATGTGCAATTGCAAACCTGCCACAAGTGGTAGTTTCCATAATTTTCTAAAACTAAAAAGTAATAATAAAAATATGTATAAAACCACTGGCTGGCGTATCCATTATCCTGGAGGCTGGTACAGTGCCCATGTTACTTCCAAGTTAGTGGAAATGCGAGAATGTGTACACAAAATCTGTTGTGTTGCAGAGTTATTAGTGGGAATTCTGTATATGGCTAAGATATCTTTAGGCGAAACTGACCTAGAGGTTTTTAGAACAAATTTTAGAAGACTTAGCAAGGGAAATTGATTAAAACAGTATATGAAGCTTTAAAAAAAAAAAAAAAGGCTAGTTTGGCGGTGGAGAGACTGGACTAAAATCAAATGCATATTTTCATGGCTAATATAGCTCTGCTGGAGCAGAAAAAAATCTCCCAAGTATTAGAGAAGGATTTATGATAACATAACAGTGGAAGGTTATAGTATTTGTTTACAACAAAGGCAGGATACAGTAAGAGGGAGTGAATATTTAGATATTTTTAAAGCTACAATTATCCAGAGGGAAAATGCTTACTCCACTCATCACCCAGCCTGGAGCAACAAACATACGAGGCAAGTGACAATGGTGAGAAGTGAGGCAAGCAGGTCGGGGCTTCAAAAGTTAGTTTGGGTTTGGTTCTCTGTTCATGTACTGACACTCCCCAGAGAGGGTTTTCCCCCTGGATAACCACAGGGTAAATGGTGTGTCCCAAACACCGCAGGAACATTGCAAACGTGTTCTCTCTCGTGCCTACTAGCAAGCTGGGAAGTTAGCTGCGTTGCTGGCTGGCAGCCTTCACCAGCACCATCTGGGAGGCAGGAGCCATGAGGTTCTAGCCTTCATTCTCCAGCTGGCCCGAGAGGAGGCATCGCTGCCTTACTCCGCCTCCAGCTCCTGTCAGCGAAGTGGGGATAGCAGTGTGGCCTTGCCCCTTCTCTTAGTGGAGAAATAAATGTTTGTGAGGAGTAATTAGCTCAATTCCACAGTGTTTGTGAGCCCTACAAAGAAATAAACTCCATAGCAAGAACATGCTATTATGTGGTTAAGGCTTTAAAGGTATGAAGTGGTGCCTTAGTGTCCTTTAGTAACAGGGTTTCAATGCAGCCACTTCTTGAGAAAAGTGTGGTCCTGGGGACAGCTTTGTGGGCTGGGGAGGCAGGCTTGGGTAGAATCCCCCCTCAGATGCTGACCACCACGTGGCCTGGGCAAGTGACTTCTCTTGCCTAAGCCTTTGTTATTTTTCTCTTGGAAACAGAGATGGATGTGTTTACCTCACAGAGTGGATATGAGGGTTATGTGTGAGAAGCAGGGTCAAGTGCCCACCTGGAACAGTGTGGCACAGTGTGGCCTCTACCCTTCTGCTTCCACTCAGGTTGCGTTGGGTCTGGGGTAGAATCATTCAGGGTATAGGGACAAGGCCGTGTGGTTGCAGGGGGTGGAAGGGCTCTGGAGCCTATGCTGGAGCCTTCTCCAGAGCTGGGCTGCATTTGAATTTTTTCCTGTTCCAGAAACCTGCTAACCAATCAAAGTTAAAAACTTAATTCAATTCAAGTGAGCATATGCAGAACAAGTGCCTTTAAGCCATTATCTACCAGTTTGGAGTGTTATCATTTAAACTTGAAGTTTAGAAGAGCTAAAACTCCAGCCTGGGAGCCCTTGGCCAGATAGCCCATAATGATCTCTGGCCACACATGCAGTGTCCAGTAGGACAAGACCATCCCATCTTTCCACTTACTGAAACTTGTGCTGCAAGGCCAGTGTGCATAAGGCTGGGGTGAGGCTAAGGCTTCCATTGAGCTCTAACAAAGCCCAGTCATCTGTGTGCTTTGCCAATACCGGTTGCAGGAGAGTATTCAAAGCTTTGTTCAGGGTAGTAACTCGGTAAGGATTTGCTGGCTCATTTGTTGTTGGTGCTGGTAGGAGGGTTAACAAAACCTTTCAGAGCCAAGTCATACATGTTTGGAACGTGCTAACATTAAATAGCCCTCACTGTGTTTCACAGTCAAACCTAGAACAACAAACATGGCAGGTGCCCCGGCACTAGCTGGACTGGCAGCTGCCTGCTTTTGGGCCTACATGCCTGTGGGCTGGGCTGTGTACCTTGGTCTCGGTGTGCTCTAGGGTAGAAGTGGTGGGTGGAGGCTCTTTGCTACCTCTTGCCTATCTCTTCAATCTCTTCAATAGTCTCAAGAGTACTGTTTCCTGTTCTGTTTGCGTTTTGCCTACTCCCAGGATCCCGATTGATTACAGACAGAGAGCTGCCCCAAGAGGGCCATTTCCAGAGAGAAGCCCTCAGCTCCAGTCTCTGCCATCTCAACAGCCACTGCCTGGTGGCCAGGGACTCTCCTGTGCAAGCCCTGTTCATGGTGCAGTGGTAGGGTGTGGGCTCTGGAGCCGGACCATTTGGGTCTGATTCCTGCTTCAAGTACTTCCTAACTGCATGGCTTCAGGTAAGTTACTTAACCTCTCTGTGCCTGAGTCTCAGAAGTAAAAGAGTCCGTTCAGGCACACGGCTGGGAGCAACACTTGGTGCATAGCAAGTGCTCGATTGGAATTAACTCTTACTGTAATACCATCTTGAATTGTTCTGGGACTACCTCATTCCTCCTCACCTGCCACCGTCATGAGAATAGTAGGGGTGGGTAGGGCCTTGCAGGCAGGGAGATGACAGGTTCACTCCCTTCAAAGCCCTGTAGCTCTCCCTGGTCCATGTCTCTCCAGCCTCACCTCTTCCTCCTCTCCCCTTGCTCACCTTCTGCAGCCATAGTGGCCTTTTATCACTCAGACACGTGAGTCTTTCCTGCCCTAGGAAAGGCCTTTGCAGGTGCTCTTCCCTCAGCCTGAAAGTTCTGGGTAGAGACATGGACCTTCCCTGGTCCATGTCTCCCCAACTCACTTCTTTCTCACCCTCGAGAGCTCAGTTTGAATGTTACCCCCTTGGAGAGGTTGGCCCTGCCTCCTGATTGCTGATTGTCTGTCTTTCCCGTGCAGCGCAGATGCCAGGCCATGCATGTATGTGTCATTCGCTCCAAGCCACCAGGGTAGTGTAGCAAATGTTCAATGAGCAAGTGATGACAAAGCAAAGGATGACTGAAGAGGTCCTGCCCTGGGTCCAGGTTTCGGAGACCCTGAGGTTCTGGGGGCAGGATTGAGCCTGGAAGCAGGCGGAGCCAGGCTGGAACCCCTGACAACTCTGAGCCTCAGTCCACTCATCTGTAGAACGGATAAGTCCACTGTCCTTGCAAAGCCATTTCACAAGCAGTGCTGTCAAAGCTCTTAGTACAACCCCCAGCTCAGACTCCGGAACAGTTGCCTTCCAACTCAGGATGCATTCCTTAAGCAGCCCGGCCTTGGGTCAGGGCCTGTCAAGATGCAAAGCCATCTGGAAGGGGCACTCCTGGACATTGCCATCAGTTTCTGGCACCTGGTGAGAATGAATTTCTCACATTTCTCTGATTGGTGACAGGGGACAGGTAGAGAAGGCAGCTGAGCCCCTAAGGTGGAGCAAGGAGAGAGGTTGGCCCATGTGGTGGCCCTGAGGGTAGCCAATCCGCATCATTTAGAAGGTGGTAGTGAGGAGCCAAGGCTTCCAGCACACAGAAGGCTTCCTCCACCTCTCTTCCCTGAAAGAATACTTCAAGATTGCTTGGTTTTGCCTGGCTCCCCCAGGCTGGGAGTGGAAGTGACCCCATGGACCATCTTGAGGCTAACCTCAGGACAGCCCGGGCTGTACCGAGTCCACCTTCTGAGGCCATTTAGTTCAATTCCCCCAGGAAAAGGCCACCCAGGCCCCTCATCTGCACCACTGCCTCTGTCCCAGAAAGTCCCCTTGACATCCGGCCTGTTATCATTCAGCTCTTTCCCTGGCCAGGCCAGCTGTGCTGTCCAGTCTGGTGCAGGGCTGATGGCCCCCAAGAGCTCAGCACCCATTTCCAAGGAGACAGCACAAACTTGCAACATTCTGTTGTTTTAGAGAACATCCACAGGAAGGAGGGCAGCAAGAAGGGAACGCAGGTCAGACTGCGGTCAGATTGCGAATGTGATGTTGGCGGAAGGAGCGTAATGCCAGGCCCAGCCGCTCTTGGCCTTCACAGAGAACATGGCACATCACAGTTTGTACACGCTTTCACATGGGGTAGCTCCTTCGATTCTGGCAACAAGCCTGTGAAGCAGGTATTCTTTTTCTCATTTTTTACAGATTAGTGATGGAGAGAGAGAGCTATATCTAGGATACCCTACTGGGTGACCCACTAATGATTCTAGTTAGGAGCTTCCTGAGGTGGGGACCCTACCTGGCCAGCTCAAAGTGAAGGCCATGTTCAAACTTTGAGTGTGTTTCATGCTATATGGTTGCTTGGAAGGCCTGAGTGACCAAAGCTGTCAGAAACATGGGGGACTGGCCTCTAAGCACAGTCAGGCCCCTATAGGGTGAGAGAAGAAAGAGGTATAAGAGCTAATAGTACAGTTTAGAGAAGAGGTCTGTCCAAGAGCTAGAGAAGAAAGTAGCAGAGAGTGAGCAGTCTGAAACAGAATCGTCTTTTGGAAGATGGTCCTGGGGAGAAAGGGCGGGAGTGGAAACAGGACGAGTAGTCCTTAGGGACCAGGGCTCAGAGACACAGGGAAATTGAGTCAGACCACCCTTTTGCTGGATGTGGATTTCTCTGCTTCACAGGAAAGTTGGCCGAACTGGTGGGCCAGGGTGAGGGGCTGCCAGGTGGCTGTTGTAATCTGAAGCCGTGGGAGACTGGAGCCTGGTCAGCTCTACTAGACAAAATCTGCTTAACTAGGGACAGGCAAGATGTGGAGGTCTCTCTGTGCAGGCTGGGGTGGGAGGCAAGAGGGAGAGGGAGAAACCCCAAGGTCAAGATGCTCAGGGAACATCTTTGAACTAGAAAATGGAACAAGAGGCTGCAGGGAGAACAATCTCGTGAGAGCACGCCTGGAATTTCTCACTCTACACGCTTTCCTCTGAAACTCCCTCACGCTGGACCCAAGATGTGCTGTGCACATGACCTAAATGTGTGCAGAAGCAGCCAGTAGCCTGCAAAAAATGGGGAGTTTGTAGACAGGTCTTAGTCCCCAGTGAGAAATCTGTTCTTATTACATCAAAGCAAAGGGCAAGAGACCCTGAGGGCAACTGTTGGCACCTCAGCTGTCTTCCTCCCACTGAGGGCCAAGCCAGAGTGGAGAACCCATGGAGAGAAGCTCCTTTAAGGACTTAAGGTACTTGCTGCATGACTGCCAGAAATTCTAGTTCTGTAGGGGGTGTGTACTCTCTCTTCACCAAGATACATGGCTTTTCAGGTCAATACTTTTATTTATGAAAGACTTGGAGAGTCCGGGAGCTTTGGAAGTGGTGATTGCAGGCTGGGGCAGTGGTGTGAGTGAAGTCTTTGTGGGTGCTCTGGCCTGTGCATTTATTTACCCATTGGTGTCTGTCAGTCCCACAGGGCCTCGTGCTTCTGACCCTCAGTGAGATACCATGGGGAGAGGTGATGGGAGGTGGCCTGAGATGCTGGTCCACAGCCCTTGACCAACCCAGCTGTAGCAGACCAACTGATCCTCGGTCAGAGCTTGCCAATGCTTGGCAAAGCTCTGTCCAAGACCTTTGGCCAGTCCTCTCAGCGCTGGGCCCCGACTGTGCCCATCCATAGTGAGTGATGGGGATTTTCCGGCTGTCACAAGGCTCTGTGGACCAGCTGGGAACCAGAGACCAGCAGCTGCTGCCACACTTCAAGGGCTTTGTTATCCTCATGGGTGGGGGAGCATCGCCCTGAGTTGCCCCCGAGAATCCTTCCCTGCCCAGCGGGGAGCTGTCCCTGCAAGCTGCCAGCAGCCCGGCCACGCCCTGTGCATGCACTGGGCCATCCTGCACACCCCACCTTCCCTGGGTGCCTGGACCAAGAAGGGATCCCCCTACCTCCAGCTGCTGGAAGTACTTCAGCTTCACCTACCCACACGGCTGTTCAGAGATGGCAAGAAAAAGTCAGCTGTGACTCATCCGCCAGGCTGAGTTGAGGGTGTCCCAAGGAGATGAGCTTCTCCTGGTGAGCAGCTGGGGTCCTGAGTGCGAGGAGGGCACAGGAGCTCCTGTGATGCCTGCCTCCGGGGGTAGCCTGGCTGCCTGGGCAGGAACCTCAGGGTGCGGTCTGAGGAGCCTGGGCCTGGAGTTCTGTGAGAACTTGGGACCCACCTTTCCTTCCCAGCAGGGTCTCCACAGAGCAGAGCCCACCACCCCTCTTTTCTTGAGACTGGTTCCCCATAGGGTGAGAGGGAGAGAGGGCACGGGCTGTGGTGTCTGTCCTCAGGCTCCAGAGTTTGGGAGTAAGCTGAGAGTTCTGTGGGACAAAGTCCTGTGGCCACAACCAGGGCTACCTGGTGATGAGATATATTGTTGCCAGCACAGTAGGATGAGGGAGAGGCCTGAGAAAGGTGCCCTGAGGGGATGCACCAGGCATCTAAGTCAGGCTCAGGCAGCAGAGGACTGTAGGGCTTCTTTAAGACGCCTGAGTTTGAGCAGTGAGGACCTGGGTGTGAGTCCCTGACATCTTAGAACAGAGGAGATGGGGAGAACCCTGAACAGGGGGGCCCCCAAAGCTAGCCATGGCCTTGGGTAGCTCAGGCAGGAGTTGGGAGACACCTGGTGCTGGCAGCTGGCTCTGCCCCTTGGTCCACGCCCTCCTCTACAGGCTCCCTCCCGTGCGCCCCGTGTTTGCCTGCGGTATCCTAGGAACCCGGGCTTCGAGCCTGTGGTCCTGTTACATAACAGCTTCCCTCCCATCCATGTGTTCAGCCCTCCAGCAAGCAGGAGCTGAAGCAGGCACACGGAAGAAAGCCTGTTCTCCAGACGGGAGGCTGCCCAAATCCACAGTCTCTGCCTGTCCTCTGCCACCGTGCAGAGGGAGGGGACTTAATAAGCAATCTGCATCCAGTACATTCTCTCAGCAGGGCCCTCTGGTCCTGCCCTTGTTCCACGTGAGCACAGCACCTGTCAGTGGC
Source organism: Anoura caudifer (assembly GCA_004027475.1). Taxonomy (NCBI): domain Eukaryota; kingdom Metazoa; phylum Chordata; class Mammalia; order Chiroptera; family Phyllostomidae; genus Anoura; species Anoura caudifer. The sequence continues at coordinate 83,200 of PVKU01006492.1, forward strand.
CGCACGCTGGCCATGGCTTCTCCAAGCCAGCAGGCTGAGGGGGCAGTCCCAGAGTTGCAGTGGCACTCCCCACCTTGTCTCTCTGCACCCCAGCCCTCCTCCTGCTCAGGAAGGAACCAAGAACAGACCCCTGCTGGGGATCCTCTCTAGCTTGGAAATGCCTGTCAGGACAGACTGTGCCTGTGGCTGCCCCCAAACCCTTGGGCACCTGGGCAGCCAGCCAGTGCGGGCCACCTCTGTTCCTACCTGTCCTCTTCTCTGGCCAAGGCAGAGAGTGCTCCAGCAGGGATTTGAGAACCTCAGGCATGTCCATGGCAGGAGCAACTCCGATCCGGTCGCAGCTCGACATGGCCTGGCAGGAGGAGCTTGCTCTGGGAGTTTAGAAGCAGCTGGAGAGGCAGGAGCTGGCCTGGGAGCCACAGGCTCTGGAGGCGGGCGGGGCGGGAGCCGGAGGCAGCCAATGGGCAGCACGGACCCTGGCCCGCCTGTCCACCCCCAGCTCGGCCACCTGCCAGCTCAGGCTGCAGCCAGGCCTTCCCTTCCCCGCTGCCTGGCAGGGCAGGCCTGGCCCTGTGCCAGCTGCAACACGTGGAGCTGCTGCACCAATCATCTGATGGAAAGCCTGTGCTGTTATCTAACTTTGCAAAGGGAAGTTCTCCCCCAGGCTGGAGCCATGACCAGGGCCTGCCAGGTGAGAACAGGGAGCTGGCTCCATGCCCACAATGAGCGTGCACCGCACAATCAGGCACACTCGGCAGAGGAGCCTTGGCGCAGTTGAGAGCAGGGCCTGCTGTGGAAACCAGCTGGGGCTGGGACTTGAGACCCTGGCACTGCAGGCAGCTCAGCACAAAGGGAGGAACCTTTGTGTTCATACATACAGGCACGTGAAGGCACCTCACACAGTCACCTGTGCGCTTGTGAACCTCCAAGGGCTGTGTGTGTGTTTTCATACTGCTGCACATGTGTCTTGCAAGGTACATGGGTGCGCATGGGGCATGTATAATTGGGCATTCTACCACCTGCAGAGCCTGAAGTCTGTTCTCTCTCTCTTTTTAAAGGTTTTATTTATTTATTTTTAGAGAGGGGAAGGGAGGAAGAAAGAGAGGGAAACATCAACGTGTGGTTGCCTCTCACGCACCCCCCCTGGAACCTGGCCTGTAACTCAGGCATGCACCTCAACTGGGAATCGAACTGGCGACCCCTGGGTTCGCAGGCCTGTGCTCAATCCACTGAGACACACCAGCCAGGGCTCAAGTCTGTACTCTTAAAGGAAGTGACAAAACCTGTAGCCTGGGGTCCCTTTGGTCTTCCTGAGAGGGAAGAAGTGGCGGGTGCCAGCAGGCAGGTGCTGGGAGGCCAGGCGGAGCAGGCACCACTGAAAGGGGCCAGTTCTGTGACCTGCCTCAGGCTTGTGTTGGATGATGTCCTGCTTCCCAGGCCATCCTAGGGACCTTGGTGAACACTGGCCTCTATGGTTCCCAGGCCACCTGAAAGTGTGGTTGAAGCCAAAATTCTGTATGTCACCTTCCACTGAAGACCAGCATCAGGCTTGGACAGTGGGTTGTCAGCTCTCAATCATGCCACATACTGATGTGGGATCTTGAACCAGCTGTGCAGATCTTCTGGGTCTCTGGTCCAAAACTATTGAATATTTTGACCAAAACTGCTGAACGTTGTGACAGCCTTCAGTTCTGGTTCTGTGACTCTGACACTCCTGTTTGGATGAAGTAGTTGCTTCCTTTGCTGGAACAGATTTCTATGCAGTCCTTCGCTGCTCTCCAAAATCCCATTTTTGCATAGAATCAAACATACTCAGGAACCTCTCTGGCATCTTCTGAACATCTCTCACCTTGTCTTCTAATTACCCACCTTCCCTCCCTAGTAGCCCTCCCTCCCAAACCATGTTCTTTTCCCAAATTAAAGTTGATTTCAATTTTTGAATACAGAAAAACAGTATATGGCTCAAAGCTAAAAGTTTTTGATAAAGGCATCCATTAGAAATGCCATTTCTAAGCCCTGGCTGGGTAGCTCAGTTGGTAAGAGCATCATCCCAATATGCCAAGGTTGCGGGTTTGATCCCTGGTCTGGGCACGTACAAGAATCAACTAATGAATGCGTAAATTAAGTGGAATAACTCAATGTTTCTCTCTCCTTTCCTCTTTCTCTCAAATCAATCAAAAAACAATTTTAAAAGGAAGTACATATGTAATGAAACCTCATTTTTACAAAATGAGATTTTGTATTTCTCCTTCTAGCACCCTTTGCCTCTGTGATCCCCAGCAAATGACATGGCAGGCCTGGTCTGCAGGCTGCCTCGATTTGCATGCTGGGGTGACTGAGGCTGAGCTGGTACCTTAACCATTCCTTGGCCCAAGAACCTTGTCATGTGCAAGGTCAGCTTACCACAAAGTTGGAGTGGGTAGGTGCCCACAGGTTTCAGAGGCAATGGGAAGTACCCTACATGACTCAAAAAAACGCCCACCCGCTGCATGACAGCCCGTCCTTGGAGTGTCATTCCTGTAGCCCTCTGCAGGCCCCTGTCAGTGTGCGGATGTGCTAAGCCTCTAGGACCCGGACAAGTGCTTACAGCATGCCTGGCACTACCTAGACCTTGTGAGGAATTCAAAGTTAAATAACAGACGCAGCCAGCAAGTCCCTACCTCTAAGGAATTTTCATGCCAGAGTCAGTCTACCTGGCACCCCTACTCTGCACCCAGGGTGTCCAGGCAGCAGCATCACCTATGGTCACAAGAGGGGTCACCCCACCAGGTTGCTGGGTCAAGATGCTAGGGAGGGAAGTGGGAGAGGGGAGGCCGTGTAAAAGCCTGGGGACATTCAGAGGGGCCACCTAGCAGGCATGTGGGGATTGTCTATACTTCTTGGGTTTCCTGGCTTAGAGGTCTCACTGTAGAGAGCTCCTCTGGTTGGTTGCTTATTATACTCTTTATTTTTTGAGTTCAAGGGAGGTCCTGATGTGGGCTCACGATTTCTCCAGCCCGAGGATTGGGTCTGGGAGCAATACCTTGTGATGCCACTTTGGTTTTCTTGGTGTGCAGCCAGGGATGCTGAGAAACCAGATGTCAGCGCTGAAGGGACCTTTGCCCATCAGCCAAGTAGTTCTTTTGCTGCCTCCTTTCTGAGGGTCCTTGGAACCTTCACTGAATGTGCAGGGTTATTGTGGAGAACAGACATGCTGCATCCAGCGCCTGGCACACAGAAGGTCCTCAATCAAGTTAGCAGCGGCTTACTCATCTGGTCATTTATCAAGCATCTTAGACCTTACTGTATACCGAGCCCAAATGACTCCCTGTCCTTGAAGTTACAGGTCTTAGACCTCTGTTCTTGGGGCCACTGTGCTGTTTAAAGCTGTCTGGAGAGCTTGCTCATAAACACGTGCAGCTCCTCCATGACCTGTAACCACACACAATGTGAGATTTGAAAAATCTCCATCCCCAGCTGGTGTGACTCAGGGGATTGAGTGCCAGCCTGCAAACCGAAAGGTTGCTGGTTCAATTCCTAGTCAGGGCACATGCCTGGGTTGTGGGGACAGGTCCCCAGCTGGGGCATGTGAGAGGAAACCAGTCAATATCTCTCATAAATTGATGTTTCTCTCCTTCTCTTTCTCCCTCTCTCTAAAAGTAAATAAACTCTTAAAAAAAGAAAAAGTACCTCCAGCAGATACAGATGTCCCTCATTAAGAATTCCTGAATACACTCTTCTGTTAAGGATGGGAAGCCCATGTGACTTGGATCTCCCTGGGCCCAGAAGAGTCTGGGTTGCAGTCAAGATCATATTTCAAAGCATGACATGGCCCCTCACCTTCCTGGAAAAGCCACATACAGACTGTGCACAGAGCCAGCCCTTCAGGACATGCACATGGTAAAAGCAGGGAGGAGTGGGTGCTGCTGGGCAGCCCACGCGGAGGGCTGCAAGCAGGCAGGCTGAAGAGCCAGCAGAGGGTGGTACTGGGGTCACTTGAGCAGAGCACAGCTTGTCCCTGTCAGCAGAGGTGCTGCCTGAGCCAGGGTCAGCTGTTGCCCTGTTTACATAGGGAACCAGACCTGCCCCTCACCCCCTGGAATGTCTGTCTGCTTTGAGGCATTCCCAGCGCTAGCCAGCTCTGCCTCATGAGTATAGAGTAGCCCAGGCCCTGGGCACAAGTGCCAGGCAGGGAGGAACAGGAGCGACATCTTGGGGACAGAGGTCAAAATGCACATCTATTTTCTAGAACAAAGGCTAAGAGAAGCAAGTTTCTTTCATTTTATTTTAAGAAGGACAAAAATTGTTATTAAAACATCTACATTATTATCAAGATACTAGACCTTATGAATATTTAATATTAAAGTGTGGTATTCTTAAATTTTTATACACAGACATTTTAAAAGGACCACTAAATTGATTCCTGCCCAGCTGAGAAATGCAGCATTTCCCTCTTTGCCTGACCCGAAGGGACACTCACATCGAGGGTGCCTGTCCCTTGTCACCATGTTTGCCATGACGTCTTGACCCTGCCTGATAGCGGCGGTCACAGGCCCCTGGTTCGACTCTCCCAGCCTCCCAGTCAGGGTCACAACTGAAATACTCAGAGTCCCTCACCACTCAGAGTCTACCCCCATCTCCCTCCTGCCACGTCCCTTCCTGCTTCTTGCTTAGGGATGCAGCTCTGGCCAGGCCAGGAAGGCCCAGATCCCAAGGGCCCCTGGAAGAGTATCAGGTGGAAGAAGAAAAATCTAGACTCCAACCCTATTCCCTTGGGTGGGAGACAAACAGCAATCTCTTTCTGTTCCAGAGCACTCTCACTCTCCTCACTAGCAGAGGTCTGGAAGCTGCCATGCAGAGCTGGGCCCAGGCAGGGCCGCTTGTGCCCCAGTCACCTCTGACCATGGCTCTAGTCCTCGAATCTTCGAAAATGGCCTGATGACCCTGAAAACCTTTCCAAATTACACCAGGATGGCTGCATTTTCTGACCAAATTCTTTATCTTTAACCCTCATTAGAAGTGATTCGTTGGATACCACACACATATATAATATTATATAGAGCGATATATTTAATATCTGTGTATATATGTATCACAGGGGCAACATATATACACACTAAAAACAAGGCTGGTGACAACAGACTGCAACACCACGAATCAGGGAAAACAAATGTCATTGACATTCATGGCCACGCCCCCACCTTGGGTGTGGTCTCTCCTCCCCTCCAGCTCCACCAGCACCCACACTCCACAGTGCTGGCCTGCTGGGGGAAGGGGCGGGGAGGAAGGGATGCATGCCACATTACTGGGGAAAGGCTGGGCAGTGGCGGCAAGAGGAACAGCGTTCTCTGAGGCCTGGGATGCCCATCATCATATCCGTACACTATCAATCCTTGCTTGAGAAATACGGGGTACTCTATACTCTCCATCTCACCCCCGACTCCAGCCTTGGTCCTGGTTCCTTTTGGGGGGGCCCCACTTCTTGTGCCAATGGTGTGGGGCATTCTGGAATGTCTAGGGAACCATGGGAGGCTGGATCTGCCCACAGGGGGTGCGATAGAGAGGAAGGGGTGCACACAGACATTAGACAAGGGGGACAAGAGAGGGGTTTGGGGAAGCAGGGGCTGGGGGGTCAGTTGGGGTCCTAGGCAGCTGGCAGGGCTGGGGAGCGGTGGGGAGGGGCCGGGACAGATGGTCGTAATTGTGTTTCTGGGTCTGGGGAGAAGGGGGAGAGGCCCATGCTGGGTCCCCAAGAAAGAGGGGTTATGTCTGGTCCTGGAGTGGCCCATGGTGCCCAGAGTCACATCTCCCTTCTCTCCCCCTCCCCCTCCCCCCAATACCTGATGCAGAACCTGAGCCCATGGGTGCCTTGCCCATTCCCACCTCTCCCTACTACCTGTCCCTGAGCGGTGTGGGGAAGTAATCTTTGCTGCTATACTCCCCACAACCGTCCTCAGGAGGGGACTGCCCCTCCACATTGCTGACAAGACTAGCCCTCTGAGCACCCCTTCCCCAGCCCCTGGGTGGGGTTGCCTGGGACCCCAGCTGCACATGGAGTCAGAGACTGTCACACTCCTTCCCAGAGCCTGAAAGGTCCAGCTAATGACAAGCCCTGAGTCTTCTGACTAGTTTGCACCCCAGCTCTACCTCATGCTGTGGGAGGGAGACCCTGGGCAGATAACTCCTCTCTTTCGGGCGTGTTTTCCTATCTGCAAAACAGGGGTCTGGGCTGGGCCACCCAAAGGCTCTGAGGATCTACGATCTACATTCAATGGCTCAGGAACGAGGGGTTGGGCTGGTAGCCTCCCTGGAGAGCCAGACTCCAAAGATCACTAGCCCAGCCTCCCATTCTTCCAACCAGAGGGAACACTGAGGCCCCAGAGGGTAAGTGGCCAGTACAGTGTCTCAGCCCTATCCTGGGGCTGCATGTTAAAGCTAAGTGGGGCTTCCTGCCCTCTGTTATATCCTGATCTGCCCCCAGAGAGGTGGGGGTGGAATGAAGGTAGGGTCGGGAGAAGGACCCTCCTGCTGCAGATTCAAGTGGGGACCCCAGGCTCTTCGGCCCTGAGCTTTGGGCCCCCTTCAGGAGCAGACAGAAGTTAAAGCTGTAGCTGAAGCTGGAGGGGTCGGCCAGACCCCTCTCTCCCCAACTGGGAGGGCTGGGAGTGGGAGAGGCCCTACCCAGGGTTTCAGCGGGACGAGGACCCTGGGACGGCTTGTGGCCGCAGCACGTGCACTGGGCTTGTGCACTGGGTAGTGGGGGCAGATGGCATGGGTGAGGCATCCAGGGCCAGGGCTGCCTGGTGAGGGCAGCCCCCACCCCCAGCCCTGGCCTGCTCTGGCCCTTCTACCAGGCCCTCTGTCCCTACCCCACCCCTGACCCTAGGACTTTACCCATGACCAAGACGGGGTCTTACTCCCCAGTGACAGTGGCAGTAGCAGGAGCTTCTGGGGTGGCACCAGCAGTGTTGCTATCTTCTTGCAGTAGGAAGTTGTATTTGCCAAAGTCGTCATCCCGGGGGCACAGAAGCATGTCCTTGCGGGCCTTGGCCAGCTTCTGCTTCAGCACCTCGCGCCGGTCCAGCCACTCATTGAGCTCCTCCTGTCCGTGAGCGCAGCGGCACTTGTCCCCGTCGGGGCAGGCCTTGCCCTTCTGGAGCCTGCGGGCAGCAAGGGGCTCAATGCCCACACCCTGTGCCCTTTCTACCACAGGCTGCTGGGCCTGGGGCCAGCAGCTTAACCTCACCCAAGACGAGCCTCTCCCCAGGTAGCTTCAGTCACGCTGCAAGCTGGCATGTCCCAGCCTTCTGCAGAATCTAACCCAGAGCTGCGAAGTAGGGGTCTGGCCAGGCTTCACCCCACCCCTCCGACCCAGTCCTGCTGGCCAGGGCTTCCACCTCCCCAGGCCCACCAATGCCCACCCATGGCACTGCCCTCCCTGCAAGCACCTGTCGCACAGCCGGAACTCGCCCATGGGGAAGCGGTAGGCCCAGCCGCTGGCATCACTGTCGGACGTGAAGACCTTCTCCTTGTGCTTCTCCGACTGGATGTGCTGCTGCCACTGCTTCTTGCTGTTGCTGTTCTTGCCGCAGAGCCAGCAGTGGTAGCCCATCTGGGGGAAGAGCCTCCGTGGGTGCCCGCTCCTCACACCTCTGCCTGGAGGCTGAGCCCCTCCCCACTACCTGCCCCCAGTCAGGCTCAGAGCAGGGCCCCCAGCATGCGTGAGACATTACCATGATGTCAGCGTAGTCCGTGGGCATCTGGATCTGCTTCTCCCCTTCCCGGGAACTGATTGGGGTCCCTTCCCCTGGCTTCCCTGGGTTGTGTTTCTTCAGCCACATGTCATAGGTCTGCTGCATGTCCAGGACTGGTGGGAAATAGGGGACAGAGTGCACGGTGAAGGGATGCTCCAGCCATTCTGCCCCATGATCCCTGCTGGGATAGAGAACTGGGGGACAGCTCAGGCCCTGCCACTGGGCTGCCCGGTCAACCCCAGAAGACCAGAGGGCATGGCCAGGTATGCCTGGAGAAGGGACCAGTGGCAAAGGTGCTCTTGGGCCTGCGAAGAGTTGGGGTGTCCAGCAACGCCCACTCACTCTTGTTCTCCTTCATAAACGTCCACATGTCCCTCTCCTCTGGGCTGTGTGCGAAGGAGCAGTTCCCCACATACTGGCACTTGCGGCCGTTCTGCGCGTGGATGCAGAGCTGTGGAGCAGGCATGCGGAGAGCATACTGAGTCCCGCAGGATTGTGTCACCATCCCAGCTGGAGGGTGAGCCCTCTAGGGGCCCCATCGTCCCGCCACCTGAGGCCCAACTGCCACCCTGCCGTGCCTTTCCCCCGGCACTCACATCATATTGCTGTGGGAAGTTGCGAATGGATGGCAGTGGCCTCACTGACACCCACTTTCTCTTGGCCTTGGACATCACGAGAAGGACCCGTCGCTCCTTGGTCCAGCTGCAGGGGAGAGCGGGGTGTAGGGGGCAGTTGGGGCAGGCTTAGGTGGAGTCTCAGGCTGTGAGACCTCCACAGAGAGCCACAGCCTCCTCACCCAGTGTTCAAGTGCACCAGCCCCCGCCGGCCCGTGCCCCACTCACCAGTGCTGGGCCTTGGCACTGCAGTACTTGAGGTCTTTGTCAGGCTCCACCACCTGCCCGTTCCTCCAGCACTGGCCACACACAAACTTCATCTGCAGGTCAAAGGTGCTGGGCCCGTGTGTCCGCGGGGCACCCTGTGGGCAGAATAGCAGGTGACAGCACAAGCATCAGGGCTGAGGCCCTAGAGTCCATTATGAAGGTGGCCTCTGGGAGCATGAAGGCTGCCCAGAGCCTTGGAATAGGCCACTCCATCACCCCTTCCTGGTGGGATGTGAGCCCCCCCAACTCCAGGAAAGAGGCCTGGGATGGGGCTCCTGACTCCCGATCCAGCGGACCTTAGCTGGCCAGTCCACACAGGCCTGCTCTGCAGAGGTGCTGGCATTTCTCTGGACGCAGCATGTGACCTCACACCTCCATGCCTTTGCACATGCTGTTCCCTCTTCCTGGAATGCCCTTTCTCCATTCTTCACCAAGTTTGTTCTAGAAATCTTCAAAACTCAGCTTGAGCAACTCCTTCAAGAAGCCTTCCTAGAGCTCTCCTAAGTGGCAGCTGCCCCTCCTCTGGGCTCCCGCAGCACCTAAACTTGGTTGACGCATCTCGCTATGAGGGCCAGGCCTGGTGGAGAGCATGGCCCAGAGGGTGGGAAGCCACCTGCAGCAAGTGGGGACGGAGAGGCCTGTGATGGGCAGTGGGACAGACTTCGGGGCAGCCCTGGACTCTCTAAGGTCCCGCCGTGTCCATTCCCCATCCTCTGCCGTAGCCTCTCCTCTGCAGGCAGGAGGCCCTGTTCTTCCTGCACCCCTATGTCAGGGTGGGAGGCAAGAGGTGAGAAAAGTGGCTACCCAGCCTGGTCTCCTGCGACCTAGCTGCTCCTCCTTCAAGCCAGAGCCTCCCCATACTCCCTGGAGGCTCAGATAACGACCACCCCTCCAGGCAGCACTGTCTCTTCCAGGCTGGCCAGTACGCGTCCCCTGCCATGGGTGCACCCATGTCCCCAGCACGGCCAGCCCATGCTTTTATCACTGGGACTCAGCCTGTGCTAGAGCATTCCTCGCTGCAGCCCTGAGGGGGTAGGTAGGGGCATTTGGCTCCGGGAGATTACGAACCCACCCTCGGGTAAACAGCCTGAGGACAGTGACCTGAGGCAGGTGCTCGTGCTTCTTTAAGGGATGGCACAGATGCTTTACCCAGGCATCTCATACTTGGCTCCACTCTGTGATGGCAAGCAAGCAAGACGCCCATACCTGGGTCATGGCCAGACCTGGCACAGCTCTGTTCTGGAGCCAGGTCCAAGGGTAGCATCTTGGTGGGGAGGATGGGGCCTGGCAGCAGCTCTGAGCAGGATGAAGGGTGTCAGAGGGGTGGGAGGTGGCAAGGGCTCTGTTCTCTCTTTAAAAGATGAGGCTGCAAGTCTAGCCTTGGCCCTCTGTGGTGCCCAGCTAGGATCCCAGCCAGGAGGAAAAGTAAACCACATGGAAATGGAAGGGAGGAAGGGAGCAACCAGCAAGATGGGAGAAAAAGAGAAAGGACCAGAAACAAGCGGGCTATGGGGAGAGAGGGAAGGCCTGAGGGTGTCGGGCAGCCCTGCTGCTGGCTAGCTGCGCTGCTCCCAGCTCAGTGCCCACCAAGGCTGGTCTCGGAGGGCCAAGGGCCCAACCTTCTCCCACGTTGATCGGTGGGTTGTGTGGATGGCACAGAGGCATCATATCACAGTCACCATCTTCTGAGCCCTGAGGCCACCACTTCTGTCCCATTGTCATCTAAATTACAGTGAGCCCTACCTGCTGGGGCAGGCATGAGGGTCAGGGTGGCAGAGGGCTAGTACAGAGCAGGGACTCAGCACATGGCAGAGTGGTCAATTCCTGTGAGCCTCACACCAACCTTGGGAGATGGCAGGCAGGACTAGGGTCCCATTTTATGGATGAGGAACCCTCAGAGGTGAAGGGCATGGGACAGGTTGGGAGGGGGCAGAGCGAGTTCCAGACAAGGCATCAGAGAACCTGGGATTTACTTCACTAAGTGTGAATCCCAGGACAGGTCTGAGAATGTTCAGAGCCTCCCTTTCCCCGTCTGCAAATGCCACGATGCTGCAGCTCAATCTTCAGGACCAGGGTGAGCGTTAGGAGAAAAGGGATTGAGGGGAGGCAGGGGCCCCCCACAATCAGTAGATGAAAGTTTGAGGAATACCAGGATATTTATACGATCTCAAGCATCTCCCCGGAAGGTGTTAATTAACTACAAAGGGGAAACATAATTTCACAGTGGAGGCACGTTATGCCAAGTTACTCAGTTATCATCAGTACAAGCCAAGTTGGATGATGTGCCCCCTCAGTGAATGACCCGGAAAGGGTACCGCATCATCCTGAGGTCTGATGAACCACTGGGCAATGCCAGATGGACGGGGCCTTTACAAAGCAAGCGGCTCTTCACAAACATCAAGGTCATGAAAGACACAGAAAGACTGAGAAATGGCTCTGGATCGAAGAAGACTAACCACAAGGGGCGAGTGTAGTGTGCTACTTGGGATTCAGAAATGATTCTTGAAATCCGAGTACCAGTGCACCAGATGCTGAAACGTCACACCAACGCTCATTTTGTGATGCTGATAAAGTCCTGTGCTTACTATGTAAGAGGGTGTCTTGATTTTCAGGAAACACACACGGAAGTATTTAGGGTGATGGGGCATCATGCGTGCAACTTATTCTCAAATGTGTTCATTTCCATATATAAGTATGTGCTATGTACACACAGAGGACAAAATGAGTATGGATTGTGGTAAAATGTTAACATCTGAGGAATCCAAAAATGGGTATACACAAATACACAATTGTTTGTACCATTCTTACAATTTTCTGGTGAATCTGGAATTATGTCCAAGTAAAGGGATGAGGCCTGACCCCACCCGCAAAACCGACCCAGGGCCTTACCAAGCTGCTGCCGGCCTTCCCTGCGTGGGCCTCCATCTGCTGCCAGTATTTCTTAGATTCCTGGACGATGTCTTCGTGGGTCATGCCTGGGGAGGGGCGGAAGCAGACCTGGGTGTCCCTGAAGGAGCTCATCCAGGAGCGGCAGGGATCTTAGCAGGGTGGTGGACCCCAGGCCCAGGTGGAGGGGCCTCTCCCCAGTTGGCCTGACACAGAGAGAGGTGAGTGCGGGAAAAGTGCTCATTGTCTGGGCCTATTCATCTGTGACTGGGACAGTGGCCTGCTCCAAGAGTGGGAAAATGCAGGAAGAAGATCCTGGCTCCGCAGCATGGCATGGTGACTCCATGACCCTGTGCCACTGTCCCTGCCTCTTGGGCCAGCAGCTCAGCACCCTTCCTCGACCCCCATCTCACTCAGTGGGACCTCAAGCCTGACCCCTGGGGGGCAGCCTCTAGCCCACTAGTTCTTAGGGCTCCATGCCTGGCCTGGCCTGCTTTGCTAGCTCACTGAGGGGCCATGTCTCTTCACTGCCCACCAGCACAGGGTACAAGCCCAAGCCTGGGGCCCAGACCCACCCACTCTTATTGCTGACACTGAGCCCACCCGCAGGGCTACAGCTCTGACCCTTTTCCACGAAGCTGTCCCCCTGCCTACCCACCTCCAGCCTTCTAGTCCCTTTCCCAGAACTGATTTCGTCTTCGACCTCGTCCTATGGATATTGCCCCATGGCGGCCACTCGACATCAGCCATTAACTCCAGGCCAGCCACCGCGCCTGGCAGCCATTTGCTTGCTGACGGTTCCCAAACATGTGTGTTCAGCCCAGACCTCTCCTATGAACTTTCAGCGGCCCACATCCAGCCGTCTGCTCAATGCCTCCACTCAAAGTCCAACAGGCAGCTGGAACTGCCCACATCCCACACTGGGCCCAGATGTGACCCCCACATCGGCTCCTCCTATAGCCTCCCCTCCACAGAACATGGCAACGCCATCCTTCCAGCTGCTCTGGTCAAACCCTTGGAGTGGGGAGAAGAGACGAAATGCCCACTTGTCACACTGCCTGCCTTGCCCTCACTCACACAGGCCGGTCCCCTGACAGCAAGGGTCTCCCTGGCTCTTGCTCAGTCCCTGACACAGAGCAGGAGCTCAGTGAGTTCAGGTTAGATGGGTGAGTGAGTGAGTGAATCAGTGAGTGAATCACTTTTAATCTCCTCAACTCTGACACAGACATGATGATCGCCATTTCACAGACAAGCAAATGGAGGCTCAGCGAGGGGGTGTGACCTGCTGATGACCATCGGGGTGCTGAGGGAGCAGAAGCCTGGCTCTGCCAGCTTCTGCCTGCCACCCTGGCAGTGCCCGGAGAGGGAGAAACCCAGCATCCTCGCCAAGAGCAGAGCTTTCATGGTGTTTAGGAGGCACTGGCTTCTCCAGAGGCAGCCCCTCAGTGACCACCCTGCTCCGCACCGAAGTCCCCCTCCACCTGCTGCTGGGCAGCCCCTACCTGAGTACTGCTGCAGCAGCCAGACTTTGAGCTCGATGAAGCTGTGGGCAAAGTGGCAGCTGTCTTCCCGCAGGCAGCCGTAGCGTACCTCGTGGCGGCACACGTCGAACTGGAAGTGCTCCTGGAACTGGCGGATCTTAGAGTACTTGAGAGAGGTGGAGCGGACGATGTGCACCAGGCACCTGGAGGGCAGGTGAGGGGCACAATGCAGCCTGCAGTCCCCATTCCTGGAGGGGCCACTTCCCCCAGGGCCAGCAAGCCTAGTGGGTGTCCTACACTCAGACTGCCCTGGGTTACAGTCCTATCGTGTGCCTCTCTCCCGGCCTCAACCTGGGGCAAGCTCAAAGATGGAGCTGCCTGCAGGAGCAGTTCACCAGCTCCCATGTGCTATTCAAGGCTGGGAGGAGGGAGTGCCTATGAGTGGGAGAAGAGGCATTTCCCTCAGGATCCCCAGCCCAATGGGGACAGTAATCAAGCAGCTCCTCCAGGCCAGGAATTTTAATTACCCTTTCAGCAACCTTAGGAGACTTGGGATCACCGTCAACTGTACAGATGAGGAAACCAAGGGTCCCAGTGGCCAGAGGACATAGAGTAGGCCACTGACCAGGTGGGACTTGGACCTAGGTCTGTCTGACTCTGGGGCCTGGGCTCTATCATTTCCACTGGGGCGGAGCCAAGGGCGTCAGTGGGAGCAAAGGTGGGTGACTGACTCACCCAGCCCCTCCCACTCACTGTCCAACACTGATGTCAAGACAGTGGAGGGCACCAGACGGGGGTCAGAGATGTGGCCTCCCACCTGCCCGATGAGTAAGCTATTTACTTCCAAGCCTCAGCATTCTCATCTGTACAACGGACAGTAACTCCACCCACACAGGACTATAGGGACCATTAAGATACCTAAGAGGATGCTTGGAACATAGATGCTCAAAAAAGGCAGTTATGTCTGTCCTTTCCAGGTGGATGCTAGATCTGAGTCCCAAATTCTGCCCCTTGCCTTGATAATCCTCTGTCCACCCTCCAGCCTCAGCTGCTCCCCCGGCATCTGAGCTGCCCCAGGGGTACTCTCCATGCGCCCCCACCCCTGGGCCAGGCTGCGGGTCCCACTCACTTGTTGTTATAGAAGCTGTGCTTGGCAGCCAGGTTGGAACAGACCGATGGAGAGTCCTTTGTGCCTTTGCTGATGATCCGGGGTTTACTGTCAAAGCAGATCTGCCCAGGAAAGGGGCAGGCTGAGACCTGGCACAGCCACCCGGGGGTGGGGGGTGGACAGATGGGTCCCACAAGCCCTGTCCCGAATATCTCAGTCTGGGGAGTGAGGAAGGGGGTCCCAGGGTCTCTGGTCCTTGACTCTCTGGCTCTGACAGGTAACCAGGGCCTTGGCTCTCTTTGCCCCCACCCCTCATTGGATTGGGGAGTCACCATGTCATGCCTAGGGCAGGGGTTACTCCATGCCTCTGAACTTCAGTTTCCACCTCCACACAATGAGGGGGCTGGAGAGGGTCGGGGCTTTGGCATGATAGCAGCCTCTGAGCCTAACTTTCTAATAGTCCAAGGACCTACTGATTCTAGTGTTGGGCCTCCAAAGCCCTCAGGTTCCAGGGCGGACATCCCACGATGGATGGAGTATGCCAGGGAGCCCCCTCCCCAGCCCTGTCTGTGCCTTCCACTGTGGAGGCGGCAGGTAGGTGGGGTGGACAGGCAGGTACCTCACAGAGGAAAGTGAAGATGCCCTGGTGCTCCTTAAGGAGCTTGGCGATGGTGAGGCTGCCCCGCTTGACGCCTCCCAGCGGGTCAAAGAGCAGGTCTCGGTTGAGGGTGCCCTTCCGCTCCTCGGTCCACACGTCGATCTCCTCCTGATGGTAGGCGAAGGTGCAGTTATCCCCGTACTTACAGTCCTGCTTGTTAATCATGTCTGCAAAGAGGCAACAGGACACACGTTCTGCCAGGCGGGACGGCAGCCCGCGGTAACCCCACAACAACCACCACCACCGTGGCCCGGGGGGGGCCAGCAACCCCCTTGCAGGGCTTGGGCTCACCTCTGACATCTGGAGTGCTGGACACTTGGGAGGGGTGGCAAGGCAGACCTCAGAGACAGCCCTCCCCAGGCCAGGCCCCCTCTCTGCTCTATACCTGGGCAGGTTGGGCTGGGGATTTGCATCCTCATCTGCAAAGCATGGCTATCATCGGGCTCTACCACCCAGAGTTGTAAGGATGCATGGCAGTGGGTGCAAAGGGGTGACAGTATAAAGCACTGATCAATATTGTAACTGCCATGTACTGCTCTGTAAGCTGCACCAAGATGCTTGGTTGAAGAACAGAAGAAAGCATTTAAAGTACATGACAAGTGTCCATTAAATTTCAACCAAAGTGACGTGAGGTGGAAGTGAGGGCAATAACAACAGAATAATCTTTAAAAGCCAATATTTATCAAGCCCTTACTATGTGCTCATCCTAAATGCTTTGCTAGTTCTCCATGAACTGTCTGACCCTCACACTCGAGAGCACAGGCCACCAGCTCGATTAAAACACCCTGAACATTCCCACCTGTCTGCAGAGCTGGCCAGAGTGGGAAATGCCTGCTCTGATGTGGGATTCACCCTCGATGGGCCACACCTGCTCTGTCTACCTCTATCTACCTGTGATGAGGAGCAGAGCAGCAGCCTGGCGTAAGAGGAGGTGCCCCCACCATGGGCCACCCACCTTTGCACAGGTAGTAGGAGCCCACAAAGCTGGTCTTGGTGGGCCGGGGCCGGATCCGCTTCCAGGTCTGGTCCTCGGAGCTCCGGAGCCGACCGAGCAGGATGTCGCGCTTGCACTTATGCTCCAGGCCCTCTCGGTAGGTGTAGTCGCCCGCCCTGGGGCCTGTGGGTGCACAGGGTGGGTAGGGACTGTCATTCTGGAAGCAGAACTGACGGGTGATGGCTGACGGGCCTAAGCAGTGGGAAGTGGCCCCTGCCTGAAAACCGACCTCCTCCACCTGGGCCTCCAGCCACACCCTCCCCTGCCCTGAGCTCTCTAGGGCCTGGCTGAGGGAGCATGAGCATGTCAGGGTTTCCTAGAATGAGTCAGAGGAGGACAGAGCCTGGCAGAGAGCAGACCTCCACAACGCCCTCCCTTCTTTTCCTGCCCCTAAGGGCATCACCCAGATATATCCACCCGCCCCTGCTCCTTTTTCTCTTCTTGGTCTTCTCAAATCTTCTGACCAAGGGCCTTCCCTCCCCAGACAATGGAGTGGGCCAGTCTCCTTAAAGAGACCAAGAGGAAATGGCCCTTGGGGGGACCTCATGTGATCTGGCTGCCAGCGCCAGGTGTACACCGGCTCCTGGGTGCTAGGAGCAGCGGGCAAATGGACAGGGGAGGCAGTCAAAGAGAGCTTCCTTATGGGCATGGCTGTCCAACAAGATGGCATTCTGCTCTCTGTCCCCACAGGTCCATGGGCACTCTGGTGGGATGACTCTCAGGGGTGACATGTATGTGGGGGTGTATGGGGGTGTCATGCAGAAGGTGGATGACAGCAACTAGATGGCCTCTAAGGTCTTGTGAACTCCAATACACTTGAGATGGAGAATTCTAGATTGCTGGGACTTTTAACGCCGCATCCCAAGAGAATACCATTCTAAAACTTCAGGACGTGGGATGCTGACAAATGAAACACTAAGTTTTAAGAGTCTACAATTCTGAAATTCTAGGTATGTTGAAAATTATCTACCAACCTTGGACATCTATTCTGAACTGCTTCTATCATGTCCCTTGGATTTGGGGGCTGGGAGCTAAGGAAATACCTTTCTCAAACTCCTTTGCCACCTGGGGGCAGGGCAAGGTCTGAATTCACCCGGGGAGAGGCACTTGGGAGTGGAGCGTGGAGAGAGGGGCAGGCTGCTGCATTTCCTCTGGCAGAGGTGTGTCTGCAGCACCCACTGGATTCTGCATTCCGCAGCCAGGTGCCAGCTTCCAGGCTACAGGGCGGCCATGATACTCACCAGCAGTGCCAGCAGGGGCCCCTCCCTCCCAGTCCTTCTGAAAGCCCCCAACTCCCATATCATATCCCCATCTGCTCGAAGTCCCCACGGGGCTCCTGTTCCTGCACTCCTCTCTGACTAGTGCACGAAAATTCTGTCATCCTGGCAGTCTGTGCTCCTGAAATCCCCAGCAGCTCTGGGCAGAGGGCAGAAGGGCAGAGTACGAAGGTGCAACATTACCTGTTTTGGGGTAGCAGAGCTGGCAGGCCTGCTTGAACTCGTGGGTAGCAGCCAACGGGTTCTTGATGAGCAGGGCAGTGTTGGGCATGGAGGGCTCTGGCTGTGGCAAGGGAAAGTTGGCCATCTTGGGCGCTGGGTAACAGCTGGAGCTACCAGGGCCAGCCTGGGCGCCTTAAGTGGGGGCTCTATGACCCTCCCGTACCACCCAAGAGCAGAAGTGTAGCCCAGGACCCTCTTTCTTCCTCTACCCTCCCAGCTGGGGAGCTCCTTATAACATGATCTCAGAATCTAAAACATCAGGACTAAACCAGCCTAGTGGGGGTACATGGGTAACAGTGACCTCAGCCTAGAACCTTTGCTTGAGTAAAAGCCCAACATGAAAGTGGAGAAGTAGGAGTGGCCCCAGATGCATGTGCTGTGCTCCAGCCTCTGTTTCCCAAGCCCACACAGCATCAACAGGTGGGGAAGAAGGCTAAACTAGAAGAGGTTAGGGGACTGTGCTGGGGCCACCCAGCTAGTGTCCAGGCTGAGCCATGAGTTCAGGCTGCCTAACTCCTGGTCAAGTGCTCTCCTACACCCAGAACCCAGCTGAGTCCCAAAACCAGGGATGTTTACTAGTCCTGGGGAAGTTACTTAGCCTCTCTGACCCTCGATGTCCTCTTCTGTCACACTCCAGTGCCCTGTGCCCTTTGCTCACCCTCCCAGCACATAGCTCAGTTGGGAAGTCTAGGAGAGACTGTCTCTGGCCTGTGGGCTCTGAGGGGCCCCTCCCTGGGGGATGCAGCCCTTGTCCCAGGCAGAGGGCTCACCTCAACTCTGGACCCCAACCACTTGCCCTCTATCCCTGGGAGGACATGGGATGCCTGGTCACCGACCCTCACCAAGTCACTCACCGAAGGGGCTGGTTTCTGAGAGCCGCTTGGGGGACGATGGTCCTGTGAGTTGGTGTCCTCTAGGCAAGGAGAAGACACAGGGGTCACCACCCTGATCTGGAGGGTGTGAAGGGTCCTCCGAGGACCTGTCCTCTGTATTTCTAACTCGGAGAAACCTTCCAGGGTACATGTCTTATCCTATTCATGCTGATTCCCTAACTCTACCCACACCGGGGAAGGGAAGCACTCCAGCCTAAGTGTGTCCACCTGTGCTTACACCTTCGGCATCCCCACTGCCCCCAGGAGAAAGCCGAAGCACTTCAGCTTGGCTCCCAGGTCCTCCAAGACCAGCTCAGGTCTTGCCAGCCCCCAGACTGCCCTCCCTCCTACCCTGCTCATCTGCCTTGGGGTATGTCCCCGTCATGTAGGCCTGCTGAGGTGACCTTCTTCAAGAGGCGCCGTCACCCTCTCCTGGAAGCCTCCGTGGGCCCTGAGACTGAGTGAAAGCCCTTCTGTGCTCCGGCAGCCCCGTGAATTCCCCTCATCTGTGAGCTCTCTGAACCAGGTCTGACTGTGGAAAGCCAGGCCCGCAAGGGCCCAGGTGGGCCCATTTCCTCTCTGGGTCCCTGGCACCCAGCTCAGAGTGGTGCTCAAGGTGCCCATGGCCTTGAACCCTTTCCTTAGCCTCAGGGTCATCCCTGTGCGATCCTACCCGTCTAGTGACCCCAAGGGCCCTGGGGGGCTGTGCAGAGAGCACCAGACCGCAAGTCTGGTTCCTATACTACCGCAGTTCTGCTGTCTGACTAGACAAGATGCCAGCCTCACACCTTGCTGACAGCTGCAGGAGACACAGCATCTCAGAAGACATGGCCCTGGACAGTGATGGAGTGAGAGGACCTGGCCTTCGTAACGACAGTTGTAACCCCAGCTCTGCTCTCCAGAGACTGGAGCTGCAGTGGCACTTTGCAAACTGTCAAGGGGTGCGAGGTGACTATGCCCACCCAGGCCTCACCCATGAAGGAGCTGGTCTTGTCCAGGGAGCCCCGGGTCGACCCAAAGCTGTCCAAGGCGTCTAGCCGGGTCTCTGAGTACGGCAGCAGGTCTAGGGAGTCCAGTGCGGAGCCTGGGGGGTCGAGGGCATCCAGCACAGAGGCAGCCAGCTTCTTGGAGGGGTCCATGACGAGGCCGAAGGAGGCAGGGGGCAGTGGGCTGGAGACAGGGATGGACCCACCCACCACAGGTGGCAGCAGTGGAGTCCCGCCTGGAAACACGGGTATCAGCTGGGGCAGCTCACTGGGCACAGCGCTGCCAGGCAGGCCACCCTGGACCAGAGACTGCAAGGTGAACAGAGGAATCAGAAGAGAGCTTGAGTGCTTGGGCCTGGGCACAGCAGGCCTTGGGTGCAGCCAACCCTCTGCACCTCAGCCCCAGCCTACTCCATGGGGTGAACCAGAAACCTTTATCACCCCTTCCAGCTGCACATTCTGCAGCTTTACATTTCTTCCAAGCTGGTCCCTCCCCCCCCCCCCCCCCCCCCCCCC